>SJYX01006654.1:239884-255207 GCA_006410675.1 Oreotragus oreotragus | reverse complement strand
GCACTTTCACAGCATCATCTTTCAGGATTTGAAACAGCTCAATTGGAATTCCATCACCTCCACTAGCTTTGTTCTTAGTGATGCTTTCTAAGGCCCACTTGACTTCACATTCCAAGATGTCTGGCTCTAGATGAGTGATCACATCCTCATGAGTATCTGGGTTGTGAAGATCTTTTCTGTACAGTTCTTCTGTGTATTCTTGCCACCTCTGTTCACATAACAAACCATATTATTAGTTTCAGTAAGTTCATTACATGCAAATAATTCTTTGTCAGTTCTTTTAAAATTTGTATTTGAATCTTCACAAAAAATGCCCTAGTAAGGGAGATGTTTTGAGACAGAAAAGTATTTTTTTGATCGCAGCACTAATTCTGTTCAGCACTGACATATTCCATATATATTTGTGAAAAAGAGTGACAAAGAAAGGATGAGGAGGTAGACAAGCAAAAGGGGTGGGAGTACTCCCAGTAAGAGTGTTTAGGCAGAAAGAAATGGGTATGTAGACTTCAAGGCATGAAGACTATAGGGCCTTTGAGAATGGAAAGAAGTTTACTGAAGCTGAAGCTAAACTTCAAGGGGGAAATGAGGCATTGGCAGAAATGAGCAGAAGGCAGATGGTATAGGGCTTGTAAGTCAAATTATGTAGTTTTGATTTCATTGCAAGGACATTGCAAAGCCAGGGATAATTAGACATTTAACAGAGAGTATCTACTAGAAAGCTATTTCCATGACCTAAGGGTTTCCAGTTTTTTTTGTTACCTTGATCATAATTGATCTTAAAAGTAACTCAGTAGAGAAGAAGTAAATTCTAATTAGAAAGATATAGAGGAAATTTCATTTTCTAAATGTATGAGTATTTGTGGAATGATGCCAAGGTAAACAGAATGATCAACATCAAATCATTATTTCACACAGATACCAAAGGATATCTGGTTCAATGAGGAAAAAGTCTTCCTAGATCTTTTAGCAGGAGAGAAAAGAACAGTTTCTAACTTCAATTTAGAGTGCTAGTGGTCACAGTAATTTCTATTAGCATTTGAATAAATAACCTTAGCCCTTACTAGAGCATGCACATTTGGAAAACAGTTACAGTTTTGGAGAAAGCTGCTCTGGTTCAATTTTTGTTCTGCTGATGGAACAATCTGTTCCTGTTATGGTGCCCTGTTACCTCAATCAAATAGATTGCAAGCTGTACAACTGGGAAACCAACAAAGTCAAGCTGTCCTGACTTTTCTAGTTTAGCCTTTGAATTGTCAACTTAGCTATAAACTGGGACATGTTCAACACAGGAGGGAGCCCATATTGCCACCCTCTAAATGTGGAATGCTTATTATTTCCCCCAGATTTAATTAAACATACAATTGTCCTATGCAATATGAAGACGACAGGGCCAGTAAATCAGAGTATGACTAAAGCAAGACCACGGTGATCTTTGATATAAACCCGGAGCTTGTATAACAGAGCAGGATTTGGCAGTAACTCCTATCATTGTTCAACCTTTTAAAAGAGGCAGTCCTAATATTTGACTCCTTCTTCTGATACTGCACATAGATGACCAAGACAATGAGGAAATTATTAATAGTAAATTCTAGTTGGTACTCCCCCTGACCAAAGCTATTGGACATACTTCTTTTCATATCATGAGCTGATAAATAGAAACCTAGTATTTTATGATTATAACCTATCAGACTTTGAAGAGAAGATTTTTTTTATTGTAAGTTAGAAAAATCATTCTTTTCAGGATTGTTTTTGGACATGTAAATGGTAAAAGTACTATTTAAAATGTTTTAAAATAAATGTTAAGTATTTGGCACAATATTTTGAGGAGCTTAGTTAAACGCAAAGGACTTCTGTGAGTTTTCACATTAAAATGTCAAATTCTTTTCAAATGAGGCTTTGGGGAAAATTATCTTGATCATATTGGCTTTGATTATAATTCCATTCATTCAATATGCTTTATTCCTTGCCTTGTAAAATAACTAATTTTGACTCTGAGAAAATTAAGAATTCTGGTGTGATAAAGATTATTTTTCTTTTATGCAAAAAAATGAGAAGTCTTATTAATTTTAAACTTAATTTTGTATTCCAGCTATGGGGTTGCATTAAACAAAATCTTCAAAATCTGTTTGTTTTTCTTTTTTGTGTGGAAAGGGGTAGTTGTTAACTCCATAATTGGAAATTTCAGTGACACTATATTTCTATCTGATTCTTGAAAAAAATAGGGGGAATTTCTGCACTAGGAGCAGAATGAACATGTAATACCATACTTAAGAGCTGTGTTAAAATAAGAGTGAAGGAATTGACCATGTCTTCCAAGATTGACATATGCCTTGGAAGAGATAAGTGGAGCTAAGAAAGACTCCTTTGGTGGACAGTGTCTAAAACTGGCAACCTTTGCTGAGAAAAGAGGAATAAGGGTTGTAAATGAAAGGGATTTGATTGATCAGTTCATGTTGATTCACTCTCACCTCCATGAATGATCTCCACATGATACCAGCTGTTTACTGTTAGGAGGAAAAGGTCTCATAACTTTTTGGCTCCATCATGATGATCAATACTAAATTGTAAGTCGTTTAGACAAACGGATGATAATTACAGGATCCAGACTAAGTAGTCTTCTCCAACTGAGATATTTTGGCAGTCTTCTTTAGATTTCTGTGATTGCAAAGAGCTGGGAATATTGAATCTCAGTGTGTATCATTATTTTGAATTACCCATATAGTTAAATCTCAATGCTTTAAAAAATTCTCATTCTGCTTTTTTTCTCCTTGGGTACTTATTATTTCCCACAATAAGGGGGAGAATAGATACATGTATATGTATGGCCGAGTCCCTTCTCTGTTCACCTGAAACGATCACAACATTGTTAATTGGCTATATCCCAATACAAAATTAAAAGTTTTAAAAAGGAAATATTTTAATATTTTTTTTCATTTTTCATTCAGTTCTTTCCCAATTTCTCAAGCTTCTCACGGTTTTAATGCATAGCATGTGCCATGAGCGCTGAACTAGCTACCCCTGTGCCTTGAGCGAGTCTTCACTCATCTGGAAGGTGAGGGGATAGATTAGGCAGTGACGTGCAGCGAGGACCGTCATAAACCGGGTTCTGTGGAATCAGAGTCTTAGAGGGAGAATGGAGGGCAGAATTCTACTGATGTATATGTGTTCACAGGAGACACTCCTGTGATGAAACCAGGAAGCAAGATTGGGCTGAGGGAGAACCTGCATTTAGGAGAGCAAGCGAGGCCTCTTCAGTCAGTCCTCAAGAAAGCTGTAGGGAAATGGAGGCTTTGTTCCAAGCTGAAGCAAAGCGGTCAGATGTGTATATCTTCTCTCAGCCAGACATCACCTGTTTGTTCCTCCCGGGAGGAAGAACAACCTTGGGCAAGGTAGTTCTCCGCAGCAGAGGCAATGCTCAGTGAAGGACATGGCTGTGAAATATAAGCAAAACGATAGTCCTTGCAACTCGAGGGTGGGTGCATTGGCCCTGAAGAGGGCATCTGAGCAGAGCACCAGTTTGTATTACTGGTAGATTTGGGCACAGCAGTTTTTTTTTATACGGAAATAATCCAGGCATGGCAGGCATACAGCATCCCTAACCATCTAAGAGGACCATCAAACACTCCCACATTTCTGAAGAACCCTTGGGACCCTGGTTGAGAAATCAGTGGAGATTGATTCATTGCTCAGTGTCTGTAGCTCTAACACTGTTGTTTCGGATTAGAGTACCACCTGATCAAAGTTAAAAAAGATCCAGCAATGAGTGAAACTATTGTGACTAAATAACGTTGTGCTGAACCTAGTTGAATGTAAATGTATGAAGTCATTTCAGTTGTGTCCACTCTTTGCAACCCTATAGACTGTAGCCCGCTGGGCTCCTCTGTCCATGGGATTCTCCAGGCAAGAATACTGAAGTGAGTTGCTATGCCCTCCTACAGGGGATCTTCCTGACCCAGGGATTGAACCCATATCTCTTCTCCTGTATTGGCAGGCAGGTTCTTTATCATTAAGGCTACCTGGGAAGCCCTGCTGCTGCTGCTGCTAAGTCGCTTCAGTCGTGTCCGACTCTGTGCGACCCCATAGACGGCAGCCCACCAGGCTCCCCCATCCCTGGGATTCTCTAGGCAAGAATACTGGAGTGGGTTGCCATTTCCTTCTCCAATGCATGAAAGTGAAAAGTCAAAGTGCAGTCGCTCAGTCATCCAGGTTGAATATAAATAGTTCTGGCAAATTACTGTATAAAAGGACATGAAGATACTAAAGAGCATCACCGTGGATTGCCTGTAGAGTGGTTGGGCCAGTTTATATTCTCACTAGCAATCTAGCAATCTTATACAGTTACTTTTTTCTTATTAACATGAAACTCAGTACATTTTGTTGCGATTGTAGGTGAGTTGGGCAAGGCAGGCAAAGAAGTGGGGGGTGGGTATCACAAGCTATGCTGCTGTGCATGCTTTTACCCAGGTTTCACTAATGCCTCCAAGGACTTCTCTGATGACACCAAGAAAGAACCAGGCATAAGGGAGCAGGAAAATTGCTAGGCACTTTATCTACAATTGATATTTCAGAAAAACCAGAACAATTAAAAGAGGTAAGCATTTATAGGGAAGAAAATGGATATGTTTGAAAGTTTTACTGCACAATTCAAACTCTCTAGATTGTAACCCTTTATTCCAACTTAACAGGTTTAGATTAGTTCAATTCTATTCTTTTAATTTCTATTAATGATTCAAAAAGAAATACCTGCTGTTAGCCTAGACTTGTTCCCAAGGGGCCAGCTGGTGCTGGTTTGGCAGCTTCTTTGGAGAAAGACTCAATGAGTGTGGAGACTAAAATAACAAACTTATTTTGAGACAGAGTGCTTCCAGAACATGATTTGAGATTGAATTGCAGAAGTTTCCAAATATCATTTACGAACAGAAGAAACTGTTGTCTTTCAGTTTACACAAAATTCATGATTTGGTCAATTTCAGAATCCTTTACTTTCCCCCTGTTTATTTTCTTTTCTGTAATTGTAATTCACCCAGCAAATAGTCTGCCATCATATTGTAGTGTGTCAGTAGACATTTTTCTAGAATGGTAGAAAATGATCCAGCCAATAAACAGCATATGTTGGATACCAAAATTGAGTCACCTCCATGTTACATTAAAAGGAAACTGACCTATGAAGAAATGTAATTTTACTTTGGAAAGGCTAAAATTATGAAGTGTTGGATCAAATATTTTGTATTGGCAGTGTTCCTTGATTTTATATATTTAGAAGCAAGTAATCAATTATACTAAATATGGAAAAATTAATACTAGGAAGGTTGATATATTTTGCCATAATAGCAAAGGACAGTATTCTATAAAAACACATTGGTTTCCTGCTTATGGGTTTATAAAATTAATGTTTATGTATCAGTTAAAAAGATTTTTATATATAAAACTTTATTGCTTTTGGAATTTATTTTTTTGTGAGTTGTGGTGTGAGGTAGAATTTCTTTTTTCCTACATAAAAATCATTTTCCCAATTATCTTTATTTTATAATTCATTATTTTCCATTTATTTAAATTTATCTTTTTATCTTCTGCTCAGTTCCCACTCTTTATAGATGTGTCTGAATTTCTTAGTCTCCTTTCTCAATATGTATGTTTACAGTAGAATAAGGAAAGATTTAATAATGTCCATCACAAGGAGAATGAGTCTAGTGTTTCATCATTAAGGATATTTGTATCTATTTGAAAAATATTTTGATCATGTTGAAGGAATTTCTTTTTATCCCTACTTTACTAAAAGTTTTAAAAAATATATCATTGTGGATGTTCATATTTTTCAGATGCATTTTCAGAATCTGTCGGAATAATTCAGTTGTTGCTCTAATTTATTCCCTCACTACAGTGACTTCCATTAAGAGATGTATGTGTGCATGCTCAGTCACTCAGTTCTGTCCGACTCTTTGTGACCCCTTGGACTATAACCCACCAGGTTATAGCCTAGGATTGAGCCTTTCTTGCACACTTTGCATAAAGACTGCATGTTTTTGATGTAGTATCATTGTGGATGTTCATATTTTTAAGATGCATTTTCAGGATCTGTCGGAATAATTCAGTTGTTGCTCTAATTTATTCCCTCACTATAGTGACTTCCATTAAGAGATGTATGTGTGCATGCTCAGTCACTCAGTTGTGTCCGACTCTTTGTGACCCCTTGGACTATAACCCACCAGGTTATAGCCTAGGGTTGAACCTTTCTTGCACACTTTGCATAAAGACTGCATGTTTTTGATGTTACTTTTAAGTAACCACTAGATATGAATTTTTAAGATTTTACACAAGAGGTTTGCATTTATATTTCTAAGCAAAATTGACCCATTGCTTCCTGCTTCTGTCTTTTTATAAGGTTTTGGCACCAAGCTTATGGTACCAAAAACAAGACTCAGAAAACATATTTACATATTTTTCTTTTCTTTTTCTATGCTGTGAAATTTTTGAGATAATATTTTAATTGTATTTTCCTTGAAAATTGGAAATAATTAACATGGAAAGCTTTGGGTCTGGCAGTTTTTTGAGGCTAGGTCTGTGACGACTTCCTCATTTTTTCCCCATGGTTTTAGTTTAGCTTTTGTCTCTTTTACAGTGTTACTTTTAGTAGTATAAAATTTTCCTGTAAGCATTATCCCAAGATTTTCAAAAATGTTAGGCTCTTACACTCTTATCAATTACTTTGTGTTCCTGGTTCCTTCCATTTGGGGACAGAACACTAGTTAGTAGATGCGAGCATGGACTTTGGGGCCACGCTACCTGGATTTGAATCTTAGCTCTACTGTTTACAAGGTGTGTGACCTTGGATAAATTATGTTTTATTTGTCCTGCCTCCCCATCTATAAAATGGAGAAAGGGTTGTGGTAAAAATGATATGAGACAATATTTATGAAAAGTGCCTAGAACAGTGACTGGCATATATAAATATTCTGTAAGTGTTTATAGTTGCTTGTCCCTAATTTTGCAGATGTCCCCTTTCTCCCTTAAAAATATTAGGCTGGCTGGTAATTTATATATTCCATCTGTTTTGTCTTTTTATTGTCTCCTAGTTTACCCTCTGTCCTGATTTCCTCTTTTTATTGTCATTTACCATATATGTGTATTTTTAAAGATTTTTTTGATGTCTTTATTGAATTTATTACACTATTATTCGTTTTATGTTTCGGTTTTTTGGCCATGAGGCATGTGGGATCTTAGCTACCCCTCCAGGGATTGAACCCACACCCTCTGCATTGGAAGTCAAAGTTCTAACTACTGAACTGTCAGGAAAGTCCCTACCATATATATTTATATTTGTTGTTTAGTCACTCAATCATGTTTGACCTGATCTACTGAAGCAACCAGGCTTCCCTCTCCTTTACCATCTCCTGGAGTTGGCTCAAACTCATGTCCATTGAGTTGGTGATGCCATCCAACCATCTCATCCTCTGTCGTCCCCTTCTCCTGCCTTTGGTCTTTCCCAGCATCAGGGTCTTTTCCAGTGAGTTGGCTCTTCGCCTCAGGTGGCCAAAAAAGTATTGGAACTTCAGCTTCAGCATTAGTCCTTCCAATGAATATTCAGGTTGATTTCCTTAAGATTGACTGGTTTTATCTCCTTTCTGTCCAAGGGACTCTCAAGAGTCTTCTCTAGCACCACATTTTGAAGGCATCAATTCTTCAGTGCTCAGACTTTTCTATTGTCCAGCTCTCACTTCTGTGAGCTTCCCTTGTGGCTCAGCTGGTAAAAAATCTCCCTGCCATGCGGGAGACCTGGGTTCTATCCCTGGGTGGAAAAGATCCCCTGGAGAAGGGAAAGGGTGCCTAGTCCAGTTTTCTGGCCTGGAGAATTCCATGGACTGTAGATAGTCCATGGGCTTGCAAAGAGTTGGACATGACTGAGTGACTTTCACTTTTCACTTTCTCACATCTGTACTTGACTACTGGAAAAACCATGGTGAAGGTGAAGTCGCTCAGTCATGTCCGACTCTTTGTGACCCTGTGGACTGTAGCCTACCAGGCTCCTCCGTCCATGGGATTTTCCAGGCAAGAATACTGGAGTGGGTTGCCATTTCCTTCTCCAGGGGATCTTCCCGACCCAGGGATCGAACCCAGGTCTCCCGCATTGGAGGCAGACGCTTTAACCTCTGAGCCACCAGGGAAGCCTAGGGGAAAACCATAGCTTTGACTATATAGACCTTTGTAGGCAAAGTAATGTCTCTGCTTTTTAACATGCTATCTAGGTTTGTCATAGCTTTTATTCTGAGGAGCAAGCCTCTTATAAATTACCTCAAATGTAAGAAATCATTTGATAATAAATGCTTTAAAATGCTTAAAAATTTGATAATAAATGGACTTTGTAGGCAAAGTAATGTCTCTGCTTTTTAACATGCTATCTAGGTTTGTCATAGCTTTTATTCTGAGGAGCAAGCCTCTTATAAATTACCTCAAATGGAAGAAATCATTTGATAATAAATGCTTTAAAATGCTTAAAAATTTGATAATAAATGGTTTGTTGTATTTAAGCATACTTATAAAGTTGTGTATGATATATCTTTGCAGTAG
Source organism: Oreotragus oreotragus (assembly GCA_006410675.1). Taxonomy (NCBI): domain Eukaryota; kingdom Metazoa; phylum Chordata; class Mammalia; order Artiodactyla; family Bovidae; genus Oreotragus; species Oreotragus oreotragus. The sequence goes on along the minus strand of SJYX01006654.1, from coordinate 246,642 downwards.
GTATAAACAAACACAGTGTACATAGGAGATCATAGAAATGTCAGTATTCTCTCCCAGAATCACAAATGCCATAGTTCAGACCTGTCAGGGATCCTCTCCCTGTGCAGTTTCAAGGAGGTTGAGTTTTCCTTGACCTGATGACGTGTCCATCCTCCTGTTGCTGCCAGCTAGCTCTGCAGCTTTTGTTGAACAGCACTTAGGCACCTATTCTGCTCCATGGAGAGGCTCTCCAAGCCACTTGTCAGGAGGCCAAGGTGAGGCAAGGCCAAGAATGCCTTCTGATTTGACTCATCATTCTAGACTCTCTGCAGACTGAGAGGCATCAGGTCTGCACTCTGATGGTGTTCGCATGGTCTTGAGGACAACCGTGGTCATCAGAGCCACAGAGCTCTAGGCCTGTATTCCTCTTCCAGTCACACGTAGCTTTTGTCACACCAGGTTCCCTCATGGTTGTCCCAATAGAATTGCTTCTCCATGGACTTGCCAATTTTGAGAAGGTGTTCCTTCTCTGGGAAAGATCTATGTTATTGAGATAGAACTCCAAATTCTATTTTATTGTGGTATACAATAATTGCCACCTGCTGCAATGTATACTGTGGTATACAATACTTTGGCCACCTGATGTGAAGAACTGACTCATTGGGAAAGGCCCTGATGCTGGGAAAGATTGAAGGTGGGAGGAGACAGGGATGACAGAGGATGAGATGGTTGGATGGCATCACCAACTCGATGGACATGAGTTTGAGTACACTCTGGGAGTTGGTGATGGACAGAGAGGCCTGGCGTGGTGCAGTCCATGGGATCATGAAGATTTGGATACAACTGAGCGACTGAACTAATATAATAATTGCAGCCTTACAGAAGAAACCAAAATGATTTCCTCTTTTTCATTCTCTAGTCAATGCAATGCTTAGCAATGTGCAAACAGTAACCATATTGGGCCTAGACTCTGATATTATTTGCAGTTATCTTGAGTCACTCAGAGATGTGTGCCTTCCTTGGGGACAAGGTAGGTGATGATGGGGTTTGCTTTTTTTTGGGTTGAGGTTTTCAGACTTATACTAAGGTGTAGGGCCATCTGGTAAAGTAGGAGTAATGATCTCTTTGATAACTTTTCCTTACCAGTCACAGTTATGGGCTCATGGGACATCCAGACATAAATTTCTTATCTCACTTGAGATACTATAGAATGAGAAGGTGGGAAGCATGTAGGGATAGAAAACCAATATAAAGTTGTGTTAGAAGAAAAGCTAGAAAAGACCCTGATTCTGGTGAAGATTGAAGGCAGGGGAAGAAGGGCACTATAAAGGATGAGATTGTTGAATGGCATCACCAACTAAACAGACATGAGTTTGAGCAAGCTCTGGGAGTGGGTGATGGACAGGGAAGCCTGGTGTGCTGCAGTCCATGGGGTTGCAAAGAGTTGGATATGACTCAGTGACTGAACTGAAGCACCAGACCCTGCACCTATGAGGGAAGGTAGGGTACTACAGGATAGTTGNCAGACATGAGTTTGAGCAAGCTCTGGGAGTGGGTGATGGACAGGGAAGCCTGGTGTGCTGCAGTCCATGGGGTTGCAAAGAGTTGGATATGACTCAGTGACTGAACTGAAGCACCAGACCCTGCACCTATGAGGGAAGGTAGGGTACTACAGGATAGTTGTGTCTGGAAGAATAGTTAAGTCCAGCTGCAGGCCCCAAAGGGACACCTTGGGGAGAAGCCAGCATCCAGGACTCATCATGGATGTCACCCTCTCTATACTAATGGTCCCCTGTTCTTGAGCTTGCTTTTGGTTCTAGTACTTCTTGAGGGTCCCTGCCTCCCATTTGCTACCTGTAACCTGGGCAGGTTCCTTAATTTCTTTGATCTTTGGGTCCTGCTACTATAGAATACTAATTGAAAATGATAGGGACTTCCCTGGTGGTCTAGGGTTAAGACTTTGCCTTCCAATGCAGGAGGTGTAGGTTTGATCCCTGGTCAGGGACCTAAGATCCCACATGCCCCATGGCCAAAAAATTCGAAATATAAAACAGAAGCAATATTGTCACAAATTCAATAAATACTTTAAAAATGGTCCACATTAAAAAAAATCTAAAAAGAAAGTAGTTTAAAAGAAAAAATGATAGCACCACCTGAATTGGATTATTGTGTCTGGCACATTAACTACTATTATTGTTAGAATCTTGAGTTTTCTGACCGACTTGCTTACCCTGCTTGCTATCAGAAAATCTCTGGGCTCTTTAGAATGAGGGCTGGTAAGGTGTGTGGGATCCGGTATGTTGACTCCTCCTCACCCTCTGTCTTTGCTCTTTGTCTTCTGACATAGAGACATGTCTTCTCCATAACCTACTTTGCCACTTTTAATTTTTTACATATATGTATTTCAGGCTCTTTACATACATTAGCTCACATAATCCTTCTGAAGGATATATTTTATAATTTCTATTTTATACCTTAAAACACATCAGAACCAACACTAAAGCAAAGCAAAATAAAGCAAAGTAAACAACAGCAAAAAGCAGAGGCTCTGAGTGATTGATTACCTGGCTAGCCTAAAGTTATTCATGCCCTAGGGATTCCTATCAAGATTCTAATTCAGGCTTTTAATTTTAAGCAGTTCTTCAGATGATGCACTTCCTCAGTATTTTATCTTCTGGCTACTTGGCCTATTGTCCTAAGACAAAAAATCTTTATTTAAATATTTTTTTAAAAAGTCTAATCATTTCTCTTCTCTCTCATTCAAAAATTGGGAGCCAGTATCCGAGTTTGATAAATATACCTTGACTTGTTGCCCATTGTTGCAACAATTTATTCTCTATTTTGTCCGTTTTGTGTCCTTGAAAGGATTTGCCCTATTTGAGTTAATCTTTGAAAAGCCTAGACAGTTATCAGCATCTCTTAACTACTTTCCCCATCTTTGAAACATTTGTGGCAGCTGGCCTTTCTCCACATGTAGAGATCAAAATAAAACTACTTACAGAATGGAATGCTCCAAAGCTTCTCTGACGTCATTTCAACCTTGATGACATTCCTGCTTACTTTATTGCCAGTTTGGTATTGGGAATCCAGTGAAAAGGAATTGCCAAACATACAAGATACAGTAATTGCTGAAAAGGTGAAAATTTGGAGCCTTTCTGCATTTAGATAACTTCAAGCTAGCTTTATATTTTCAAAAAAATTCTGAACATTTATGTCCTGCTTTTTTTTTTTCAGTTTTCTTATCCACTATCCTATTTTTCATATATCAGATGTTCACAGTTTTTATACTGAGTTCTAATGTTAAAAAAAAAAGATGTAACCAAATGAACACATGTGCGTTCATTCAGAAGTCCAAAAATCCTGAAATCTTTTTTAGAGTGCGCCTAGTGTGACATAACAGTGAAAAGTTACAAGTCAGTGTTGTTGGTGACTTATGACCAAGGTCATGGAAAACACATAGCTTATTTTAGTTGCTATATGATTATCAGGCCTCTGATGATAAATCTGCACCCACTGGAAATGCAGTTAACTTACCTTGGTGGTTTTGATTTATTAGCCTTGCAGTGGACAAGGATGCCCATTTGTTAGTGCTTACTTTATATCGGAATAGCTTGGAAGCATATAAATTTAAGGCATATCTTAAAGTTTGTTACTTGGCTATTTCATATTTCATAGAAAACATTTATCAGAACTTCAGCTTTGGTTATTTCTGCTGTGACACTATTCAATTTTTAATATGATGAGGACATCTCGTTTGCATTTTAGAGCATCTCTCTTTGTGATTAGGGCTGAAATTTTAAAGAACTGTCAGAACTGTAATAAAAACATGAAAATTACAGGTGAACAATCAGCTTCATTTGGGGAGTAAAAGTTAAATGGTTTAAAGGGAGTATATTGAAGAGCTAGCAATAGATTAAATGTATTCTATTTGGCTTCTCTTTGAGCTTTTGTTCAAAACAGATATGACCCTGAGGGCTTTTATTAAACCTTGTACTTAATTTTAATTATACAGAGGAATCTTCCAGCATTGGCCTGAAATGGCATAAAAAGATTTTTGAATGAATGAAAGGACATGACTAGAATGAGAACTTAATGAATATGGGCTCTGAGTGCCCAAATGTGGAATAAATTCCAGGGTTAAGTCGACCAGAGAAGCAGTTATGAACTGCCAGCCTGAGCTCTCCTTCTTTATTGCAACCTGAGGAATAGCACATTAGTATGAAGTTTTGAATGTTAGTCCTTGTAACTATTTCTCAGCCTGCACAATATTGTAATTCGGGGCTGTCATTTACTTATGGTGGGTAGGGGGCTGTCCTGTGCTCTGTCCAGTTGTCACAACCAAAAATATCTTCAGATATTGCCAGATGTCCCCAGCGGGACAAAAAATCACCCCAGCTGACGTCCACTATTTGACTCTGATGATGCAATAAAGGGAAGAATGATCAATGTCAGGGTATCCATCTTGAAGACATCATTGTGTGTATTAAAATAAGGTGCAGATCACAATGTTTAGTCCATTTGCCACTAAGTTCTGTCAAACTGAGCTAAGTCTTATAAGTTTAAACCAGTCAGAAATGGCTGCAGTGTTATTTCAGTATCCTAGATCTGGTAACCGGACATTCGATTGTTTTACATTGGATGTTGCATTGGAATCCAGCATTGAAAATGATCAAAGCTTTTGATGTAATTGAATACTTGGCATTTATGAATACTGAAGTTTTAATCATCATGGACAGCAGTAATTTTATGCTGTTACTATAACATTAAGTATTTTAAGAAATAGTGTTCATCCTTCACTCAAGTTTTATTGATTCTTTTAAATATTTAATATCAAAAGTAGAGACCATAAGGAATTTATGTTTTCTGTGATTCATTGTGGTGTTCTTTACAGAGAAACTTAGCTCTTACTCTTATCTGGATAAAAGTAATGCGATAGTAACAACCAATGATCATCATCTAGTACATCACAAGAAAATGTTCTGATTCTAGAATATTTTGGTGTCTGACGAAGGTGGGCATAAGTGAGAAGGAGGAAATGATCACATGGGTGCCATGATCTAGGAAACTATTTCAGTCATTCATTACTTATTGGAATTGGTATTAAAAATGTAAAACAGTGTACAGTTGGATAACTAAAGATTAAAAAGGAATAAAAGAAGCATATCAAGCAACTATGGGTCACTGAGTTTGTTTCTTGACAGTTTGTTGGAGCTTAGCCAACAAGGTAAGTGGTTAAGTAATATTAACTGAGTTAAGTAGTATTCATTATATGTTTTTTAAAAAGGCTTCTAAGTTATTCTGTAAGGCACATTTTTGTTTTTGTAGGATATGTCTAAATAACTAAATTTTCTTCAGTTCAGTTCAGTTGCTCAGTTGTGTCCGACTCTTTGTGACCCCATGAATCGCAGCACGCCAGGCCTCCCTATCCATCACCATCTCCCGGAGTTCACTCAGACTCACGTCCATTGAGTCCGTGATGCCATCCAGCCATCTCATCCTCGGTCGTCCCCTTCTCCTCCTGCCCCCAATCCCTCCCAGCATCAGGGTCTTTTCCAATGAGTCAGCTCTTTGCATGAGGTGGCCAAAGTACTGGAGTTTCAGCTTTAGAATCATTCCTTCCAAAGAAATCCCAGGGTTGATCTCCTTCAGAATGGACTGGTTGGATCTCCTTGCAATCCAAGGGACTCTCAAGAGTCTTCTCCAACACCACAGTTCAAAAGCATCGATTCTTCGGCGCTCAGCTTTCTTCACAGTCCAACTTTCACATCCATACATGACCACAGGAAAAACCATAGCCTTGACTAGGCGGACCTTAGTCGGCAAAGTAATGTCTCTGCTTTTGAATATACTATTCAGGTTGGTCATAACTTTTCTTCCAAGGAGTAAGTGTCTTTTAATTTCATGGCTGCAGTCACCATCTGCAGTGATTTTGGAGCCCAAAAAAATAAAGTCTGACACTGTTTCAGATGTAATAAATGTCAGAACAACTGAATTGAAACTTTCCTTTTCATGCACCAACAAATGAGAATCTCACTGCCCTCTAGTCATTACAACTTAATTAAAATTTTCATATCTGAGAATTCCTTTCTTCTATTCCTCAGTATTTTGTGGTTGCTCTTCTTGAGTATCTTTAGAAACTGGAGTTATTTTTGAGGTCTCCCTGGACTACAAAAGATCATCTTCCAGGTGTGCCCTTGCAGGCTGCAAGGGAGGGAGGAGGGGGGTTCCCCTTTCTCCATGTTTGGGGCACCGCCTCTTCAATTTCTCCAACTGTGGTCTTGGCTCTTTGGGGGAGTGTTGGCTTTTCCATCCCAGCAGAACAGTGGACTGAAAGACTTGTGCCTTCACCTGCCTCTCCCTGCCTCCTCCTCCAAGTCCCACCAGGATTATTTTTTTTACAGCTGTCTTGGCTCAAGTTGGCCAGGATTTCTGAATTCCCTCTATTAGATCCTTCTGTGTGTCCTGTGGGACCCTTTCCAATAGCACAGCTCCAATGACACTGACAGGTAATGTTTCGTCTGTTTCCCAGATCATTACCAATGAAAAAGATGTAAACCCGGAGCTGGCCAACCCCTTGCCCCTGGGGGTCCGGCTCAACATTTTTCTTCCCTTTCTTCCTTGGAGTCTCAGGCTGGAGGCAACACTATTCATCATTTCTTTGGCTGCAAATTGTGCAAGAAGATGCATTCCATTTTCAAAAAAAGAAAATGGAATAAACAGAAAATGGCATCTTCTCTCTCCTCCCCATCCCCCTCCTTTCTTACATCTGTCCCCTCTCA
>SJYX01006654.1:221151-237640 GCA_006410675.1 Oreotragus oreotragus | reverse complement strand
TCTTAGTGATGCTTTCTAAGGCCCACTTGACTTCACATTCCAAGATGTCTGGCTCTAGATTAGTGATCACATCCTCATGATTATCTGGGTCATGAAGATCTTTTCTGTACAGTTCTTCTGTGTATTCTTGCCACCTCTTCTTAATATCTTCTGCTTCTGTTAGGTCCATACCATTTCTATCCTTTATCGAGCCCATCTTTGCATGAAATGTTCCCTTGGTATCTCCAATTCTCTTAGGATTTGACAAAACCCCACTCCAGTACTCTTGCCTGGAAAATCCCATGGACGGAGGAGCCTGGTAGGCTGCAGTCCATGGGGTTGCGAAGAGTCGGACACAACTGAGCGACTTCACTTTCACTTTTTACTTTCATGTTTTGGAGAAGGAAATGGCAACCCACTCCATTGTTCCTGCCTGGAGGATCCCAGGGACAGGGGAGCCTGGTGGGCTGCCATCTATGGGGTCATACAGAGTTGGACATGACTGAAGCGACTTAGCAGCAGCATAGTTTTTTTTTTTTCTAAAGACGTTGAAATAGGTAGTCAACAATGTTTCCTGTTTTTCCGGACAGGGGAATGTTATCAGTTAGCTATGAGTTCTGTGTCTCTTAGGAAGAAAAGCAAGTGGACTCAGAGGAAAAAAAATCAACATGGAGGTTACTACTGTACCACATTGTGTATAAGAAGCAATTAAAGCCTTCCTGGTTAATGTCTGATTTTAGATTTTTAGATAGTATGGCATCCTCATGCAACCTGAGTTATAAACTATATTGCATATAGCTTTGATTAGATTTCCTTACTTGGGCTACTTAAAAATTGCCGTTTATAAGTTGAAGAATGTTACCAAATTAAATACATTGAGCACTAATGTTGAGCTATCATGACTGTTGTAGCAGACTAGCACTGCTTTGAGAGCCTTCTTACAAAGATAAAATCATGCCCTCCTCAGAAAGTAGCACACTATTTTTGTTACTTTCTTTTCAAAAGTCAACTCTATTGCTAAATCATGTTGTTCAAATATGGATTCTTAAAATGTACTTGGACATAAACTTGTTTACTGTCTTGAAATATTTGTGTTGAGTGATGCATGAGAAAAACCCCAGATTTTCACTGTAGTAATATGATTTAGATTCCAAAATGGCAACTAATATATAGGATTTATATGAACTTTATACATTTTTACTATTGATGGTCTTTGTCCATTGGGTCAAAGGCAAATGATAGGTCAAAGAAATGATTTAAGAGATATTCTTCTTAACTGTTGCTAATGAGATGGAGCAGAAATAGTGATTTTTGGGATAATCATTCTGTATACCTTGTTGATATTTGTGATTTGTTAAGAAAAAAGCTGTCATGGAGCCCTGAAAACATACTAAGAAATATTATCAGTCTATTCTTTTGGAGTGGTTAAGTGTAAAAATGTCACTTTTTTTCATCTTGAGTAATTATCCTATAGACTCAAAATAACTAGGTAATTAGCTTGATAAGGACTGGATTGTTCTTTTAGAACAGCTTATCAATACAATTCAGAGGAGGCGATGGTACCCCACTCTATGGATGGAGGAGCCTGGAAGGCTGCAGTCCATGGGGTTGCGAAGAGTTGGACATGACTGAGCGACTTCACTTTCACTTTTGACTTTCATGCATGGGAGAAGGAAATGGCAACCCACTCCAGTGTTCTTGCCTGGAGAATCCCAGGGACGGGGGAGCCTGATGGGCGGCTGTCTATGGGGTCACACAGAGTCGGACACGACTGAAGCGACTTAGCAGCAGCAGCAGTATCAATACAATTCTGGTGATAAGAGCTCATTATTTTCTAGAGCTGTTTTCAAAATAGTATAGGTAATTATTTATTTTTCAGGAGAGGACGTTACAGGCTTCCAATGTGATTTCTAATATGGAAATATTAACATAATCATTTTGGAGTGAAATACTTGATCAGTATCTGATGGAAATTTGTATTTTGATATTTCCTCTTGGAATGTCTTGCAGTTTTTAAACATAATTTTCTGTATCTGAGAATGTTTATTCTTCAGTGAACTTTTACTGATTCTTTTAAATCTTAAATGTTAAAAGTAAAGACTTCTGTGATGCATTTTGTGCTTTCTGTGGTCAATTTTGGTGTTCTTCACAAAGGAGCCTGTACTCTTGTCTGGAGTAGAAAAGCTTACCTTGATAGAAGTAATGTGATAGTAACAACCAGTGATCATCATCAAGTATATCATAAGGAAATACTCTGATTCTAGAATTTTTCTGGTGTCTAACAAAGACAGGCATATGTGAGAGGAGGAAGTGATCACAGGGTTGCCATGATCTAGAAAACTATTTTAATTACTGATTACTTATTTGGAATTGGTTTTAAAATTTTAAAACAATGTATAATTGGATAATAAAAGATTGAAAAAGAATTTAAAAAGGATATAGGAATTAGGTTTTATCATGCAACTAAGATCATTATAACTTTGGAACAGGTTTTATTCTGATGAGTATTAAAGAACCTAGGGCCTAAGCTCTTTTTGATTTTCTATATCTTAAGCTCATCAAGAGTCTCCTGTTTATTTTTAGAAATGTAAAGGAATCCAGAAGATTTCTTCCAACTGCCTCCTGCTATTCCGGCAACTCCCTCATGAAGCCCTGGATCCCAGCCTGTTCCTAATGAAGTGCAGATTTCCAGTTCTTGGGAGGTTCGTAATGAAGCTTTGGGTTCTAAATGGGTCAGAACAGATTTTGTACTTTCTCTGGTTATGAGAATATTCAATAGGCAATCTGTGCTCAAGACTCTGGAATAATAATTTTGGCACCTACTGATTTCTTTGTTTTTCTAAGGAAAGAAGAACATTGTTGATGACTAATCAGTGAAAGAGTTCTTTTCAAGGTATCCCTTATTGAGAGATTTATCCCTTTGCACCAGCTCAGTAAAAAGATGATTTAAACAGTATTCTTGTAATTTAAATAAAAAAATCTTCTATTTGGCTCCAGGGATCTGGTACTGTCTAGATGTATTTTCTGCTTGAAATTGAACATGTAGAGAAACTACACCAGTGGGTACCTGGTTCTTCCTCACACCTCAATTGATTTGGTTAGAGACGAACAAATATTCTTGAACTGTTTGATTATTTTTCTCTCCTATGTTTTCTCTTCCTGGAGATCCTGCTTTACAATTGGTGGACCTCCTAGACTGTTTACCTACCTTTCATATCTTTTCTTTCCCATTTATAAAAAAATCTCATTATGCTTTTGATCTGTTTTCTGTGAGATATCTCCAATTTTATCTTCTAACTCTATTGATTTCTAAATTTCTTTTATTGTGCTTTTTGGTTTCTAAAAGTTCTTTTTGTGGTTGTTCTTATTTATGGCAGCTTGGTCTCTTGTAATCTTAAATGAGGTATCTTAATGTCTTATTCTGGTTTTAAAGAAAAGTTTTCTCCTCTCTGAATACATCTCTCTGTTCTAAAAGTTGTATTTTAAATAAGTAATTGGTTTTGGCCTATCTTCCCTAAATAAAAAGCTGCTTGGGAGCTCAGAGCATTTTAGCAGTGTCAAATTTGAGCTTTCAGTTCAGTTCAGTTGCTCAGTTGTGTCTGACTCATAGTGACCTGATGAACCGCGGCACGCCAGGCCTCCCTGTCCATCACCACTTCCTGGAGTCCACCCAAACACATGTCCATTGAGTTGGTGATGCCATCTAACCATAGTTCTTCTTCACTTTCTGCCATAAGGGTAGTGTCATCTGCATATCTGAGGTTATTGATATTTCTCCCCGGCAATCTTGATTCCAGCTTGTGCTTCCTCCAGTTGTGAAGTATCTAGATGGGCCATTGAATATTTAAATTAGGCATTTAAACTCCCTAGAGAAAGGCTTCCTTGGTAGCTCAGCTGGTAAAGAATCTACCTGCAGTGCAGGAGACTCCAGTTTGATTCCTTAATTGGGAAGATCCCTGGAGAAGGGATAGGCTACCCACTCTAGTATATTCTTTGGCTTCCCTGGTGGCTCAGACAATAAAATAACTGCCTGCAATGCAGGAGACATGGGTTGATCCCTGGGTTGGGAAGATTCCCCCGGAGCAGGAGGGCATGGCAACCCACTCTAGTATTCTTGCCTGGGGAATCCCATGGCCAGAGGAGCCTGGCAGGCTACAGACCATGGGTCACAAAGAGTTGGACATGACTGAGCAGCTAAGCACAGAGAAACATGTTCTGCCTTTTCTGGAAGGAAAAGTTCTTGCTGCTAGTCTTCTGACACTAGGAAATGGGCTGTGGGGGTAGAAAGAGGGTGTCTCAGCACCTAGCCTCCGATATGTGCAGTTACTCAATCCCCTTGTTTTCTGTAGAGTTACTGTAGCCTTAGTTTCTTGGGATCCTCCCAACTCAAAGACCCTCTGTTTTCCCCTTTTCCAGATTCTTCAGTGGGAGTGGTGGAGATGAAAGCAGGGGCAGGGTGAGGGGCTTAATTCAGGAGAGTAGGGGAAGATATGTAGGTGTTTAACCACTTCTCAAATAGCTCTTACCCAGTGCTCATTTTAGCTTCTCACCTGCCTCCCCCATCTTTCTCCCAGTTTAGAGAAACTTATGCTACCAGTTGCAGAACATTTGGGGAACCTGTCGTATAGCTAGTTGGGTAGTGGTGGGGTTAGTCTCTCAGCTGTGGCCGACTCTTTGCGACCCCATGGACTGCAACCCACCAGGCTCCTCTGTCTATGGAATTTTCCAGGCAAGAATTCTGGAGTGGGTTGCCACTTTCTTCTGCAGTGTAGCTAGTCGCTTCTTGGCTTTTCCCACTGCCCACTCAAGACTGAGCTTTCTTGTCTTTTGTAGTTCAGTTACTGCTTGTGTACCTGCTTTCTGTCTTCTAGAACTTCGTTGCCATGTTTCCTTTCCTGTTCTTTCTGTTCTTGTAAGTTCATGTTTTTTTTTTTTTTTAAAGACCAAATTAGAATCTTTTGTTCAATACACTATCTTGCTGTGAATAGGGCAATGTATTTAAATGTACCTATTGAAAATGTTCCTTTGAATGGGAAGCTTTCAGAAGGCAGACCTTATACTAATAGTGCACCAGAGTCTACTGTTGAAAGTTTACTTAGCTCTGAAGGATTTATTTTTTGAGCTAAAAAGAAAAATGGATACTGCAACTATGTCTTTCTTGTGTGGAAGTATTCTATCCAACCACCCATGTAAATTTTTAAAATTAAGACGGAGTAAAGTAAACTGCAGTGAAAAGGTTGACCAAAGGCTAAGTATATATATTAATGCAGTGAAAAAATTTGTCATGGGGCCATGTATAGCCTGATATTTCTGCAGAAAGATACCCCAAACTCTGAGATATTAATGCAGTTGTTTCATAAGCAGAGTCAAGTTGTTGATTTTTACAAGTATTACAATAAAATATTAGAGGCTTTTATCGTGACCAGAGGGGTCTGTGTCATCACCTTGTAGGGGAAGGCAATGTTTATAACTAGCCAGAGTGGAAGATCTTTCTTCAGTTTACATCACTCAAACTGGAGGCAAAGTGTAAACAGTTCTTTTCCTTGCATTTTATACCTGGGACAAGACAGAAAAAAGTACATTGTCAATTGAAGCCAGAAGGATGTTGTAATTACTTCTAACCTAGTTATAAACATAGAGATATGTTAGTAATTTTAATTATCAATATTATTGTGAAATGTTTAGATGAAATGTAGCTAACTTTTAAGAGAAAACACTATAAATAATACTTAGAGAATAGGAGTTTTTATTGTCACTTGAGGGATGTGTGTGTGTGTGTATGTGTGTGTGTATGATCTGGAAGGCAGGATAGATGAGATGAGCTGAATTTTACCATGAAGTTTGTAAAGGCTCATTTATCATAATATTCTCATTTGCATCTTTGTAATACAGGGTTATATCATATACTTCTGTGGATCATTCCTATCTTCCAATTAAAAGTTAAAAATGTGTGCTGTGCTTAGTCACTTAGCCATGTCTGAGTCTGTGACCCCATGAACTGTACCCCATCAGGTTCCTCTGTCCGTGGGATTCTCCAGGCAAGAATACTGGGGTGGGTTGCCATGCCCTTCTCCAGGGGATCTTCCCAACCCAGGGACTAACCCAGGTTTCCCACATTGCAGGCAGATTCTGTATCTACTAAGCCACCAGGGAAGCCCTAAAAAAAGTGTCGTCAGTATAAAAAGAGTGTCTGTAGGGTATTTTCCACATGACAGGGGCTATGACCTTTGTCATGGTGATGTCTGTTGTTTAAGGATGGTTCTTGGGAATTTGACTCCAAGTTAAAAGAAGCATTTGTATTTCTCAGTTCACCCAGAGGAGTAATAAACCATACTTCAATTTCTGAAGTCTGTTTCAAAGTCAAATCCTCTCCTCTGAGAGTACTTTGCTGTTCACTTATACAACTGGGAAAGGGCATTTCAGTCAACGCTTTATTCTCCAAGTCAGGAGCTGAGGATGAGTAGTGGCCAACAACAGGGGTAATTTAAGGACCCTCACAAGGTTTTGCATCAAAACATATCTCTCTGCGAGAAGCCTGTATATTTCTCACTACTNCTTATACAACTGGGAAAGGGCATTTCAGTCAACGCTTTATTCTCCAAGTCAGGAGCTGAGGATGAGTAGTGGCCAACAACAGGGGTAATTTAAGGACCCTCACAAGGTTTTGCATCAAAACATATCTCTCTGCGAGAAGCCTGTATATTTCTCACTACTCTTTAGAACTGTTTCAAATTTTGCCTATTACAGATTTACTTAGATTACAGTGTCCTCATTTAAAATAAAAATATCCCAGGGAGGGCTGAGTAGTCTGTTAATCAATCATTCACAATCGAATGTAGCTTAGTTTAGTTACATTGCTTTTCTCTAGTTAATGGAAGTTTTGATGAGGGTCAGGAAGAGAGAAAAGGGAAGTAACTTATTCCCTGGAGTTCTTAAGTGTAAGGCAAGCCTGAGCAGAGGACACTGAAGTGGGCTCACTTTTGACATCCAAAGGACAGTGTGAGGGCCCTGGGCATCTGGGATTGGGAAGATGAGACAGGTGCTAGGAGATGAGTGGAGAAAGAGGAGTGGGAAAGTGGCAAAGACTTTCAGCTCTGAAATGTGGGCCAGTTCTTTCTGTGTAATGAAGGCCTTTAAGTCAATAGTACTGGGCACTCTGGAGAAATGGTTTTGTATTTTTGTCTTAAATTTGCTTTATGTTTTGTGTAATATATATCTTAATATACGGGAAAGAAAATATAGACCTTAAAAACAGACAAGCTGTATTCGAAAAATGCCCTAAAACATATACAGTGCTGTTATATTTTATTCATTTAGCAATTGCTTAATGTTTAAACAATTAAACAAATGTTTAATTCAATTAAACATTATTCATTAAACTTCCATTAACGGGAAGAAAGCAATTTAATTAAACTATTTATATTTTAAACTTCAGGGAATAAATAATCAGGGTTATAAGATTTAATTATTGTCAAAAGCAGAGAGGAGGTCTCAGAGTTATTCAGTAAAGCAATTTTGCAGCTCTATTGGTTGAAAGAAATATTTCTTTCAGATACATTTTTTAAAAATGTTTGCTACATGGCTGGGATAGTGCAATGTAGATGTGTCCTTGGTAGGCTTGGAAAATATTTTAGCTTAAGCAGGTGTTTCTTTTTTTTTTTTTAATCTTGCTCTAAATTGTAAAGCCTTTGAAATATAATCTACTTATTTTAGAAATTGTTAGACTTGTTCTTCTTATAGAACAGCATATGTGAGTAGAAAAGCAAGCTAACATATTTTTGGTCAATCACACCCATGGAAAACAGAACCACATTAGAGTCCAGACACCACCTACCATGTTAGAGCTTTTAACCTTATAATGTAATAACCTATAATATTATAACCTGTAACCTATAATTATAGATATATTACCTGTGAGAAAATAAATGATCTCATTTGTACCAGTTTAGAGAAAAAATCAAATCTGGAAAGTCAGAAGCTACAGCTTCATATCTTATAGCTAGGGTATATCATGTATCATTGAATCCAAATTGAGATAATTTTTGGAATGAAAGGTGATGTTCAAAATAATTAGAATGTTATCCATCTGTCCTTATTTATGCTCAGTTTAAATTTTATCATTTTGACCTCTCTAGTTTCAGTACTGTTTCTTCTACAGTGTGCAATCTGAATTTAAGTCTGAATAATTATAGATATATTACCTGTGAGAAAATAAATGATCTCATTTGTACCAGTTTAGAGAAAAAATCAAATCTGGAAAGTCAGAAGCTACAGCTTCATATCTTATAGCTAGGGTATATCATGTATCATTGAATCCAAATTGAGATAATTTTTGGAATGAAAGGTGATGTTCAAAATAATTAGAATGTTATCCATCTGTCCTTATTTATGCTCAGTTTAAATTTTATCATTTTGACCTCTCTAGTTTCAGTACTGTTTCTTCTACAGTGTGCAATCTGAATTTAAGTCTGCCCAATGAATTTTAAAATTTCAGATAATTATATTTTTCAATTTTAGGATTTTCTTTAGTTTTTTTTTTTAGAGTTTCCATTTATTTCCTGAATACTCCTATCTTCTCAACCATTGTATCTTGCTTCTGCCGTATATATATTCTCCTGATTATGAGTTTCTTGTCTCTTTGCAGATTTTGTCTTCCACACAATTGGTCCCTGGTGCCAGAAAGGTTGGGGCCCACTGTATATAAACAAAGTACATAAAGTATATAAAAGTATATACAGCAACGACCCCCAACCATTTTGGCACCAGGGACCGATTTCATGGAAGACAATTTTTCCACGGACTGGGGGACGAGGGAGGGATGGTTTTGGGATGATCTTCAGAAGAAGCAGGCAACCCAGATAGATCCCTCACATGCGCAGTTCACAGAAGCGTGCATGCTCCTGAGAGAATCTAGTGCTGCTGCTGATCTGACAGGAGGTGGAGCCCAGTGATGGGGAGTGATGGGGAGCGGCTGGAAACACAGATGAAGCTTCACTCACTCACCTGCTGCTCACCTCTTGCTGTGTGGCCCAGCTCCTAACAGGCCACAGGTTGCTAGTGGTCTGGGGCCAGGGGCCTCAGTTGGGGACCCCTGTACTAAAGAAGAATAAAGGCTGGAATATCTACATCTCTATCTACCTTACCTCTTTGTTATCTTTTTCTTCTTACTTGATGATTTTTTGACTTTATTTGATAGTTCTTCCATTGAATTTTAATAATTAACACTTTTAATTTCCCTTACACTTGTTCTCTAATCACTACCCTCCAACCCGGCCACCTGTTTTTATTTTATGGGTGGGGTATTTCTTAGACTTTCTCTTGTGCTATTGATTTTTCTCAGATGACCGGTGATGCATGTTTTTTTTGAGAAGTGTGATGCTCATAACTTGTGGGCACTGCTTTCTTTTGTTATTTTTTACCTCTGTTTCCCATGAAGGAAAAAGTTAAGTCTAAACTGTGTATACTTGAGTAGGCATGATAACTGATAAATACATGTGCACTGAACTCAAGTACTGTGTAATTGACAGACTGGTGTTGTCCACTGGAGTCTTGCCCTTCCAAGAAAAATCATTTAAATTCTTTGGCGATGGGCTCTGTCACATGGCATTTCTGCCAGCTGTCTGAAAGTGAAAGTGGGAGAGATTTGTTCAGCTGTTCAGTGATCAGTCCTTTATTCAAGTACCCTCAGTATTGTTGTACAACATACTCTTGTCTCCTAGGCCTCCAGCTTGTGTTGTTAGAACCTTTCTGGAGTTCTCTCTGGGGTGAAACAGAGCTGTCTTCTGCAGCCCTTATCTGCTCCCAGGCTTTGTCGTCACACAGAGTCACTACAGTAATCCTATTGATGTCCTGTCTTCTCTAAATCCATTAAACATTGGAGACTGCTTAGAGTGTACCATCCACTAGCTGTCCTACCTCACTCACTTTTTGTTTTTATATTCCCATTTCTGCATTTACAGATTCATTTCAGTGTGTTTTGAAGGGAGAAAGCTAATTGTGCTTAGGTTGCCACCTTGCCTCAGTAGTAGCATGTAGTTTGAATGTTACTTTGCTATTTAAATATTTAGGCATTTGCCTTTTTTTTTGTTTTTAAAAAGTTTTAGGGGCATTGAAAGTAGGTTTAAGTGTCTTATTCCCTTCACCATCATTTATTCTTATAGATTCTGTCAGTAACTGGATATTTCACAAACCTAGTAAATATCTGTTGAATGACTAATTCTTAAAGCCCACTAGCATGAAACCGTAACTGAAAGTATTATAACAGAGCTTGTGAAAGTTTTGCTGTGACAAATTTGTGTTTTGGCAAAGGTAAAAAACTAAAAACCAACTTACTGCATCCGTATTTAAATATGTATATATATTTATACTTTGAATGAATTTTGCTTCAATAGCCTTTAGTTTTGTCTGATTTTATAGTTATGAAGCAGGAAAAGATAGGAGTGAAGTAGAAGCTGGTGAAGTTAGAGGAAAGGGGCACCAGGAGGAGTGGAGGAAAAGAATTGACAGCTGCTGGGGAAAGATGTGCCTGATGGTAAAATGTGAAAAAGGAAAATATGTGTCTCTTGCCTCTCACTCCCTTTGGGTACGGAAAAAGCTTTGTGTACCTCTGACCCTGAACACTTTATAGCTCAAAACTACAAAAGAAAAACACATTTGAGTTTCTCTTGATGATCTTGGAGATCAATGCTGTGGATTCATTAGTTTTCTTCAATCAGAGGGTAACTGTCTACTTTTTATAGCAGTGGAGTGTTTATGTGAACTTGTAAGGAAATGCAAACCTCTCTTAACACTTCTTAATTAGGCTGAAATTCCATCAAGGAATTAGTGTTGACCTCATAAAGAAGGAATGTGAAATTTAATTTTCCAAAGTCACAGGTGCCCAGTCAAGGGCAGAGACAGTTTATCTTTTCTGGATAGCCTACTGCAAGTGCACACTGCACCAGTGCTTAGCTGCACGGGCCCCAGTGTGGAGCCAGCTTTTATATCATCATCTAAACCCTCTGGAAACAGTGTCAGACTTTATTTTGGGGGGCTCCAAAATCACTGCAAATGGTGACTGCAGCCATGAAATTAAAAGATGCTTGCTCCGTGGAAGAAAAATTATGACCAACCTAGACAACATATTAAAAAGCAGAGATATTACTTTGCCAGCAAAGTTCCGTCTAGTCAAGGCTATGGTGTTTCTAGTAGTCATGAATGGATGTGAGTTCTATATGCTTTTGAACTGTGGTGTTGAAGACTTTTGAGAGTCCCTTGGACTGCAAGGAGATCCAACCAGTCCATCCTAAAGGAAATCAATCTTGAATATTCATGGGAAGGACTGATGTTAAAGCTGAAACTCCAGTATTTTGGTCACATGATGCAAAGAACTGACTCATTGGAAAAGACACTGATGCTGGGAAAGATTGAAGGTGGGAGGAGAAGGGGATGACAAAGGATGAAATGGTTGGATGGCATCACCGAGTCAACGGCCATGAGTTTGAGTAAACTCCGGGAGTTGGTGATGGACAGGGAGACTTGGCGGGCTGCAGTCCATGGGGTTGCAAAGAGTCAGACATGACTGAGCGACTGAACTGAAAACCTCTGAAAGCCAGGGTGCCCCTGAACACTTTCGGGAGCACTCAGGTGCATTACTTCCTGACTCACTATAATATCACAGCATCATCTCTAGTTTTCATGATTTGATTGTTTTCTTGTTTAATTTCTGGACATGCTCTAATAAAGTAAAAACAGTAAGTGCCACAGCCAACTATGTCTTTTGTTCTCTTGTAGGCTGTTCCTCTAAACATCCCTGTAGTGTAAAATAAGGACATTGTATGAAGTATGGTTATGTTTCTGATGTACATAAACTGTTTAGAATTTTCAGCTATTCAATAGCATGACTGCAGAGTGTAAAATTAAAAATTTTTTTCTAGGTAAAAAGGAGGATAACTAGAGTCAATGTGTACAATTAAAAATTTTTTCTAGGTAAAAGAGAGGATAATTAGAGTCAATGAAAGAAAGATGGAGAAAAACAGCAATGAAGAATAGTCAATAAATAGTGTTACCTACAAAAGCTATTTATGTGTAATGAAATATGAAGCATAAAATCTTATTATTAATCCTCTTATTAGAATTTTTGATGCCTGAATAAAATTACTTATACTTTATATTACTTTGCTTTTTAATTACTGAATGTTTGATTATGAAAACTATTGTACTTTCTAAAATTAAGTCAATGATTTAACATATAAGAGAGTATTAAGGATTACAAATTCATAATATTTGCCTTTATGTTAATATTGAAATGATAAATTTCAAAGATAAAGACCATTAAATTGGATGATTGAGTTACTTCAAATCATCAGACTTTATTAACATAAATGTGTAAGAGCTACATTTGGTGTCTATTTAATTGATGCTTGGAGGGAGGTGCACATGTGAGTGTATGTTTTTCCTTGACAGTGGCCTGACCCCTGCCTGGGCTGTTTCACCAGTGAAATTTATAGTTGCTGAGCTGTGCTGTTTCACTGTTGCTTTTGATATCATATTACAATTTTAGCCTATATTCTAGGAAGAATTTCATCCTTAATTTTGCAGGGACCCTCCCACTTAGTCTTTAATTTATTCTTTAATTTAGGGGCCAGATTATCAATTTCTAATTGCTCCCAGGAGTTACATGAGCTATTCATTCCACTAACACATAGGGTTTCTTGCATCAGAGAACACGTTTTATTTGAGTTTATCCTTTGATGGTTCCTTATCCATAATAGAAGTTATACTTGAGTGATTTTACTAACAGAACTCTTTAATTAATTCAAAGCATTGTTTGCCTTTCCAAATATAGATTGTATATTTGAATAGTGGTGGGTCATGAGAAGGAAATGGGCATTTATGTTTGCCTACTATATGATGTTTTAATCTCTACAATTAATCTATAGTATGGTTAGGCTAGAATATTATTATTTCTACTATAAAAATGAAGAAACTAATGTTTAAGAAATTAGATAACCAACTCAAATTTATATGGGGTTGTAAAATTGGTGGAGTTTGAAGACTTTCTGACTTTCAGAGATGATAGGTGTTAGAAGGAATACTGATAAGCCACTCTTACCTGACTGGATGGGGAAAGCATGGGACCAGGGGAGTCTGGGAATAGGTAATAGTAACATGAGGACCGTGATGATGCCTCTATCCATGGCACCTAGCACAAGGTGTAGAAACTCTTGGGTACTCAATAAAATTTTATTGAAAGGATGAATGAAGTGGAGGTGATCAAGTTTGGGGTCATATAGAAAAACAAACTCAGGAACAAAGAAGCTTTGGAACTGCAGTACCATTGGGGTGTTTATTTTGAGGAATGCAGCAAGAATCCAGTTATTAGGTTCAGGGAACAAAGTCAGGAAGGGGCCAACGATCAAAACATAATTCCTGATCCTTAAATAATTTCTAGGGGTCCTTAAATAATTCAGGATTATAAATCTTGATGTAGAACTGAGTTTACATAAGAGGTCTCAGATTTAAGAATTAGAAGGATGAAGGAGTGAGCCTTCACAGTAGCAGACCTCTTCCTAAACTGATTATCTGGTAGAATCAGCAAGAGTGTTACTTTTTTTTGTTAACTTATTAATGGCAGCCCACTCCAGTACTGTTGCCTAGAAAATCCCATGGACAGAGGAGCCTGGTAGGCTACACTCCATGGGGTCGCAAAGAGTTGGATACGACTGAGTGACTTCACTTTGTCTTATTTTACTTCTTGCTTGTACTAGATACTTTTATATCTCTTGCAAGTTCTACTTATTGGGCTGGTGCAGCATATACGTGTGTTTTTACCTCCTTCAGATTAATGTTTAACACAGAATATTTTGTTAGGGAGCCTGGTTTCTTCTGACAGGGTTTATCAGGTGGGAACCCATGAGTCTCTAATGGGTATTTTACCACATGAATTGCAGACAGTCCCCCAAGAAGCAATATTAGTATCCCAGTGTTTTTGCAGAGACCATGGTTTGATCTGTATGTTAAAGAACCATTAGCCTTGGATAGTGAACTTCAAAGTTTCTGGTATCAAAGTTTAAAAAAAAATTTGTTTATTAAGATTTCTCTGATGTTTCTTAGAAGTGCATGTCATCTGTTTTCAGTCCATGTGATTTGGGTATATTTCCAAAGAAGGGTATAACCCACTCCTGACCAATGAGAATATTGTGATTTGTTCCCAGGTGGACATGTGGCCCAAACCAAGGCCTTTGGAGCCAGTGATAATTTACCCATTGACCTTTGCTAAAATTAAAGCAACCAGAGTATACTGAGTTTTGAACATGTCAGCCTAGAACTGTTGAAACCATCTTTTGACTGTATATGGGGATCTTGCTGGGGAGAGAACCAACATAGATAGGGGCTGAGAGATGAAAAAGGATGAAATGAGTTCTGATGAAAATTTCAAGCCTTTAAGTCCATCCATGCCTGAAAGATTTTACTTTGGACTTTTTAATTGCATGAGCCTATATATTCCCTTTGGTTTAGCTCAGGTTTTACTTTACTTTCTGAAATTTGCTACAGAAAGAGATTCAGTTTTTTTTTCATTTATGGAAGGCAAGCAATACAAAATTAGTAAATGGTGAATGTTAAACAGTGATAGAGGGTGAAATAAAATTTCATTAGATGCTGAATTATGTATTTTCTGAATGATTAAAATAACATTCTTTATGTATGGTTAATCTAAGGTAACAAAGGGATAATTGACACAAAGGACCTTATTGTTTTGATGAGATATTTAAAAATAATCAATGTTTTTTTACAGTAGAATGTTTCGCTTTTCAGTGAAAAAAAGACTTTCCAAGATTCATATGTAATAAGATGTTTATTTCTTGATCTGAAATTTTGCCTTTTGCTGTAGCACATGATTGATAAATTTGAGCAGATATTTGCTTGAGAAATATCAATGACCAGAAAGTGTTTTGACTACTGACTAAAATGCTTATCACTACAGCCAGCTCTTTAATGAAGAAATGTAGATACTGATACGTTGTGTCACCTTTATATTTTAATACTGTATATACTAAGGGCATGAGCCCAGCTAAATATGCTGAGGACATATGCCAGGGCAGAACTAAGAGCCCGCAGACTGCATGGGAGTTTTGTCCCTGAACTATAGCGAGTGTAACAGAAAGACTCCAGGGGTTCATTTGGTCATCTTCATTCAGTTCCCAGCAAAAAAACTTAGGTAGACTAAAAATATGAAACCACCAGAATCGTCTGCCTCTTTTCACTTCAGCTCCAATGCATGGTTACATTGAAAAGTTTCCTTAGGGAAAATTCAATTGATAAATTCTGATTTATTCTAGTAGGTAAATGACAACATAACAGTGTACATTTTCATTGATAATTAATACAAATTTATTAGTTATTCAGGAGTTTTGTTTTAAAAGAGTTTATGTAGCTTGGCAACTTAAAATTCATTTTAAAAATGTCTATAGGATCTGAATTTTAATATGAGACACCTGAGAATTTTTTACATTTATTGAATCAGCCTACTGATTTCCTCGTTTAAAAAGTAAAGCCAGAGAATAATCACTCCTAAGGATGTTGTGGGGATGTGATTTGCATTTATCTACAGGAACATATTTAAAGAACAATTTGAAATTCTTTAGATACATTTTGGAAGACATATTTTAGTTATTTAAGTAATGTATGCAAAGCACTTTTGTAAGGAATATAAAATCTTAATGATATAGTAAGACTAATTTGATCACATTGTTCTCTACATTTAATTGACTGCTTTTAAGGTGTCTTTTTTTCTTGTCCTTTTTAGCAATTTTATTTTGCAGGGAAAAAAAAAACACTTTACTTACTTTTAGGACTAGTGTAGTCCTTTTGGAAACTAGAATTGTCTTCTGTCTCATACAAATCTTTAGCTCCCTCCATTAGGACAGAAACTCATTCTCCTCTTCAGTGGATGTTACCCTGATACTGGCTTATCCATTGATGTTTACTAACCATTGTTGTTTAGTTGCTAAGTCATGTCCCACTCTTTGCAACCCCATGGATTGCAGCACGCCAGCCTCCTCTGTCCTCCTCTGTCTCCTGGAGTTTGTTCAAATTCATGTCCACTGAGTCAGAGATGCTCTCTAACTGTCTCATTCTCTGTTGCCCTCTCCTTCTCCTGCCCTCAATCTTTCCCAGCATCAGGATCTTTTCCTGTGAGTCAGCTCTTTGCGTCAGGTGGCCAAAGAACTGGAGCTTCAGCTTTAGCACCAGTCCTTTCATCAGTCCTCAAATCTGTAGATTGCTTTGGGTGGTATGGACATTTTAACAACATTAATGCTTCCAACCTATGAATATGCAATGTCTTTTTATTTATTTGTGGCTTCTTTAATGCCCTTCATCAGTGTCTTATAGTTTTCAGTGTACAGATCTTTTATCTCCTTGGTTAAATTTACCCGTTGGTATTTTATTCTTTTTGATGTAACTGTAAATGGAGTTGTTTTTTAATTTCTTTCCCTGGTTCAGTTCAGTTCAGTTGCTCAGTCGTGTC
>SJYX01006654.1:206690-217201 GCA_006410675.1 Oreotragus oreotragus | reverse complement strand
GAATATACTATCTAGGTTGGTCATAACTTTTCTTCCAAGGAGTAAGCGTCTTCTAAAATCATGGCTGCAGTCACCATCTGCAGTGATTTTGGAGCCCCCCAAAGTAAAAGTCTGACACTGTTTGCACTGTTTCTCTATCTATTTCCCATGAAGTGATGGGACCAGATGCCATGATCTTCGTTTTCTGAATGTTGAGCTTTAAGCCAACTTTTTTGCTCTCCTCCTTCACTTTCATCAAGAGGCTTTTTAGTTCCTCTCCACTTTCTGCCATAAGGGTGGTGTCATCTGCATATCTGAGGTTATTGATATTTCTCCCAGCAATCTTGATTCCAGCTTGTGTTTCTTCCAGCTGAGCGTTTCTCATGATGTACTCTGCATATAAGTTAAATAAGCAGGGTGACAATATACAGCCTTGACGTCCTCCTTTTCCTATTTGGAACCAGTCTGTTGTTCCATGTCCAGTTCTAACTGTGGGACTAAATGTCCTAACTTTCCTGGGACACACTTGTTTGTGCCTGTTATCCTGGCTTAATTTTTTAAGACCACCTCTCTTTCAGAAGTGTCATAGCTTGAATAATAGATTTGTCCCCCACAAAATATAATGTTCCCTTTATACTCTCATCCAAGGAAGGTTGAATACTGACTCAGGACAGGGATAGTTATCCATCTTCATGTCATATATAACACCTAGCCCATTGCCTTTTATTTAGAGTGCTCTTAACCCTTGAGTATGAATATTTTGAAAATAGATATTTAAGCATGGAATAGTGTTTCATTACAAACATCTTTATCTTGACTTAAAGTAGGTACAGTGGGAGGAACTTAAAACTATATAATATACAATGTTTTTCAACTTTTAGGCTTCCCTGGTGGCTTAGATGGTAAAGAATCTACCTGCAATGCAGGAGACCTGGGTTTGACTGGAGAATCCCATGGACAGAGGAGCCTGGTGGGCTACAGTCCATGGGGTCACAAAGAGTTGGACACTACTGAGTGACTAACTCTTTCAATTTGTGCAAAAAAAGTATAATTTAAGAGATGTACAAGCAATTAATTAGAACATATGTACTTTAGAATCATGAATTTGGCTAAAATTGAAACACATGGTGAGTCTCTGACCAATGCTGATAAATAAAACTGAAAACATTATAAGATCAAAAATGAAGAGAATATGGTTTTATCTCAGACTCTTTAGTTTTAGTAGTTTTGAGGACCCTTTTCCTGGTTGTCTCTTTGTCAGCAGATTTAAGACTCTGCTGAGCTGTCAATATATTACTTGCTGGGTTGTTATAAGCTTTCCCTTTGTAGATCTTTAAACATTTTAGGCATTAACTTCTTTGCCTGGTGTAGAAATATGTTCTGGGTCATATCTTATGACCTTTGTTTTTGAAGGAGCAACATTAAGATACTTACGTCAGAGAAGATTTTGCTTTTACTCATTTCAGAAACATGGGTAAAACCGAGAGATCTGTATTTTAGATGCTTTGAGTTTAGGGGTAGAATGTAGGAAGGTAATTTATCTTTTAAATATTTGCTGCTGCTGCTAAGTCGCTTCAGTCGTGTCCGACTCTGTGCAACCCCAGAGACGGCAGGCCACCAGGCTCCCCCGTCCCCGGGATTCTCCAGGCAAGAACACTGGAGTGGGTTGCCATTTCTAGAAAGGAAGAATAATCCAAAGTGAAAGACTTGAGTTGCTGCATTGCCAAAGTAACTTCTTAGATTTTTTTTTGTTTGTTTTTAAGCAAAAATAACCCAAGAAAAATATTGGCTTTTTTCCAGGATCATTAAGTGGTAATGAAGTAGTCAAACCCATGAAGCTGTCCAGTAATGTGGAAGTGATTAGTTGATGGTGAGAAAATGAATGTCTCCTTATTATTGTAACATCTTTATTTTCTATATTAAAAAAAATATTGAAAATTCTTTCTAACCTTGCATATATATATATATATATACTTTCCTCTTGGGAAAGAGAAAATAGGAGGTGTTTTATTTCATTTCTCTGAAAGTAATTTTTTAAGGAAGTAGAGAATTTAATTTTATTGTAAGACTTATCATTTCTTCAGGTTTGTAAGTTGAGGTAACGTATCTTACAGAGTTAGGCAGATTGTCCAGCTAATTATACTCTTGCTATATTTGAACAAAACTAAAGAGAAAAACTGCTTAAATGCCTCTTACATTTTTCAAACAATCACTTTCTAGGTATGACTAGAAAAATGCTCATTATTTTTCAAATGCTTTTATAGTTTCAGTAGCATGAAAACAATATATCCTATGACATTCAGGAAAACCTGATACAAATACAATGACTGATTTTTCAGAAAACAGATGTGAAGTGGAACATCTGCATATTCTCCCTCGTTTTCACAAATATAAAAGTATAAGAAAATTGGACAAAATGAACCCAAGAAGCAAATTATTAAAAACAAAAAGTATTGATAGAATGATTATAAGGGATGGGGGTAGAGGGGGTATTAGGGAGTTGTTTAATGGGTATAGATTTCAGTTCTACAACATGGAAAATTTCTGGAGATCTGTTTTGCCACAATGAGAATATACTTTATACTACTGAACTGTACACTTAAAAATTGTAAGGATGGTAAACTTGATGTTATTTTTTTTTACTGTAGTTGTAATAATAATAGAAGTAAAGTCTTACTTCATCACTGTAGTCTATTTTCTGTAAATAAACTTTCTGGGTGAAGAAGTCACTTGAAATCTACAGTAATGAATCCTAGAGATATTTATGATCTATCCTCTTACAGTGACTATCATTTACCTTAGAAGTCATGGTTAACATTTTCACTTTTCACTGTAGAGATCATGGTAGAGCAGGACAGAAGATAAAAGGGTCTGTCATTTGCAACATGTTTATTAAGTTGTGATAAAATCAGAACTCTTGAGTTAGGCTAGATGAGCTCATTATTGTTACAGATTTGGCACTTAAGAGAAGTGGAGATGACAATTATATTCTAAATTCTTGATGGTATGTTTAGTTAACAAACAGAAAGCACCTAATGCATGGGAAATAGATAATAGGGATAAATAGTTGCGGGAACACACTCAGAATACTAATTTACCGCTTTGGCAATGATGTGGGGCTTCCCAGCCTTCCTAGGTGGCTCAGTTGGTAAAGAATCCACCTGCAAACAGGAGATGCAGGTTCGATCCCTGGGTTGGGAAGATCCCCTGGAGAAGTAGCACCCCACTCCAGTATTGCCTGGAAAATTCCACAGACAGAGGAGCTTGGTGGGCTACAGTCCACAGGGTCACAAAGAGTCAGATGTGACTGAGCACACATATACACATTAAATGCTTGCATGCAGTCTCTCATTTTAACTTTTTCTATGCACAAGAGTCAACCCATTTGAATGAATTCCTCTCCACCCCTCCACCTCTAGTGGGAGTGCTGATGAATAGTGAAGTGGCTGAGAATAATTACTCCCTGACTATTAAATGATAGAACATCAGCTTTATCTTACAGTTTGATGTAAAAATAGGTGTGAGCAATGTGGATCATTAACTTTATATACCATGCTGGATTTGGAGGGATCATTAGAGAATAGTCAGTCTATACTCATCTGATGCCTAGCCTCTCCAAAACCAGATTAAGAAGGGTATTTTTACAAACAAGAGCAGATTCCTAAGTGGTTGTCATGTAAGACTTTTGGCCAGTAACAGCAGTTTTCAAATGGTTAGGAAGGGGGAACTCACTGCCTGATGAGAATTCCCATTTCTTCATCCGTTAGCTCTGTCCATTAGCTGCTTCTTCATCAGATGATGCAGAACCTTTGTCTGCTTAACTTTTCACTTCTTTTGAAAGCAGGGTGGGTATCTTTAAATCTTCTTCATATAGCAGTCAGATTTTTAAAATGTTATTTGTTATCCTTTAAATATGTTCCATTTGAAGGTGAAGGTGAAGTCGCTCAGTCGTGTCCGACTCTTTGCGACCCCGTGGACTGTAACCTACTAGGCTTCTCCGTCCATGGGATTCTCCAGGCAAGAATACTGCAGTGGATTGCCATTTCCCTCTCCAGGGGATCTTCCCAACCCAGGGATCGAACCCGGGTCTCCCGCATTGGAGGCAGATGCTTTAACCGCTGAGCCACCAGGGAAGCCCCATGTTCCATTAAAAAAAAAAAAGTTTATTTTTAAAAAATTAAAAAAAAAAGAATCAAAGATTAAGATTGAAAATATTACCTCTTACTGAATTCTAAAGATGTATAGAAGTGTTCTGTAGTACAAGTTGAGTTTCTTGTTAGTTTTGTTGGGGAAACCACTGTCTGAAACTGCCCACCCTGGCTAGGCTTGACGATAGTCATTTGCAAGAGTTAGCTTACAATAGGAGGCCCTGGTAAGGAATGTGGAACTAACAAGCTACCACCAATGGGAACAATTTGGGAAAGGTCAAAAGGAAAGAGGAGACATCAGTCCACACGTCCTACCAACCTTCCGGAATCCTCCTTGCTGGCATCCATCTTGGCTGAGTGATGAACGTGCCACTGGGAAGGACCCCTGAGAATGTGCCACAGGGAAGGACCCTGAGAACGTGCCACCGGGAAGGACCCTGAGAACGTGCCACCGGGAAGGACCCGGGAATGACTGGCCAGAGACAACCTGGAAACTAACCCCATCGCTATAAAACCTGGCACACGGCAGAACAGTTCTCCTGGGTTCCCTTACCCTGCTGCTCTCCCTGGGCACCATTTCCCAATAAAGTCTCTTCCTTTGTTAAAAAAAAAATAAATAAAAAATAAAATGCTCATGGTGTAATACTCAAGGTGACAATGGGGTATTTTAAATTTAAATAAGACCACTGTGAACTGAAAAAAAAAAAAAAAATAAAAAAGAATCAAAGATTAAGATTGAAAATATTACCTCTTACTGAATTCTAAAGATGTATAGAAGTGTTCTGTAGTACAAGTTGAGTTTCTTGTTAGTTTTGTTGGGGAAACCACTGTCTGAAACTGCCCACCCTGGCTAGGCTTGACGATAGTCATTTGCAAGAGTTAGCTTACAATAGGAGGCCCTGGTAAGGAATGTGGAACTAACAAGCTACCACCAATGGGAACAATTTGGGAAAGGTCAAAAGGAAAGAGGAGACATCAGTCCACACGTCCTACCAACCTTCCGGAATCCTCCTTGCTGGCATCCATCTTGGCTGAGTGATGAACGTGCCACTGGGAAGGACCCCTGAGAATGTGCCACAGGGAAGGACCCTGAGAACGTGCCACCGGGAAGGACCCTGAGAACGTGCCACCGGGAAGGACCCGGGAATGACTGGCCAGAGACAACCTGGAAACTAACCCCATCGCTATAAAACCTGGCACACGGCAGAACAGTTCTCCTGGGTTCCCTTACCCTGCTGCTCTCCCTGGGCACCATTTCCCAATAAAGTCTCTTCCTTTGTTAAAAAAAAAATAAATAAAAAATAAAATGCTCATGGTGTAATACTCAAGGTGACAATGGGGTATTTTAAATTTAAATAAGACCACTGTGAACTGAAAAAAAAAAAAAAAAGCAACAATGTGAGAGTTTTGAGTTAAGTTTTATTTGGGGCAAAATAAGGACTATAGCCAGGGAGACAGCCTCAGGTAGCTCTGGAGAACTGCTCCAAACAGGAAGAAGGGAGGTCAGTATATATGTGATTTTAGTGAAAGGGGATCCGTGCAATCATGCACAGATTTTGACAGAGGCTTTCTGTTAGTCACAAGAAGGTTGCTGCTAGTCATGAGGAGCAGATGTCTCTGTTAATGATTGTAGTGCTTTCGTAGATAGGAGATGCAAGAAATTGGGCTCATAAAATCTTCTCCTAAAAATATCTAACTCCTTGGAAGTCTGTTCTGCCAGTTTTTCCCCAGAGCACAGAGTGCCTCATTCCTGATTTCCACTCTGAAGTCATTTCAAAGAGTACTGAAGGTCAGAGGCTGCAGTGGCTGCTTCACTCTTCTAGAACTAGGTGGCTGCTGCTGCTGCTAAGTCCGTTTAGTCGTGTCCGACTCTGTGAAACCCCATAGATGGCAGCCCGTTAGATGGCAAGCAAAGATATTTAGTTGCTGCCACTTCCCAGGTGGCTCAGTGGTAAAGAATCCACCTGCCAATGCAGGAGATGCAGGTTCAGTCCCTGGGTTGGGAAGATCCCCTGGAGGAGAAATGACAACCCACTCCAGTATTCTTACCTGGAAAATTCCATGTGTAGAGAAGTCTGGCAGGCTACAGTCCCTGGGGTCACAGAGCTGGACACAAATGAGTGACTGAGCGCATGTACACACTATATACTAGTTCAGTTTTAGAGAGTTTTCCTCTTTGAATTACTATTTGATTTAATAATACCTGAAAAGAATGTCAGGCAGAGAAAATAACTTATGTTATTAACCAATGTTGACTTGTTTTTAAAGATGCTTCTTACTTTTGTGCTTTCATAGTAATGTTTATTTTTTGCCGATTATAAATGTGACACATTAGTAAAGAAAATTTTAAAAATATGGCAAAATTTGAAGAAAAAATAATAATCATTATCCAGTGATAATCACTTATCATTTTGTATGTTTCTATTTTTTTTCTGAATGGTATACATGTGTTTATATATGAGATATATGTAATTGAGTGGGGCTTATACTGTACATACATTTTGTACTTTATTTTTTTAACGTTGAAATTATGTTCTTAACTTTTCTCAGTCATTAACTGTTTTCAGAAACATTTAAGCACTGCATTACATCCCATTTATTTATGTATTGTGCTTAGTTGCTCCGTCATGTCCAACTCTTTGCAACCCCATGGACTGTAGCCTACTAGGTTTCTCTGTCCATGGAATTCTCCAGGCAAGAATAATGGAGTGGGTTGCCATTTCCTACTCCAGGACTTCCCAACCCAGGGACTGAACCCTAGTCTCTTGTGTCTCCTGCGGTGGCAGGTGGATTCTTTACCACTAGTGCCAGCTGGAAAGCCCATTTGTTTATGATCCATTACTTATTCAACAATTCTATTGTTGGCCTTTAAGTTGTTTACATTTGTGATTATGAATAATCCCACAATGGACATGTTTACATACAGATGTATATTTCTGTATCTGTGATTATTTCCTTTGAATAGATTTCTTAAAGAATTATTAGATCAAAAAATACAAATATTTCTCAGATCTTAGAGTAATCTCTCTAAAAGATAGGGTGACCATATAGTTGATCAACCAAACCACTTTCATCAGAACAGATGCTAAGACAGACAGAATTGNTTTGAATAGATTTCTTAAAGAATTATTAGATCAAAAAATACAAATATTTCTCAGATCTTAGAGTAATCTCTCTAAAAGATAGGGTGACCATATAGTTGATCAACCAAACCACTTTCATAGGAACAGATGCTAAGACAGACAGAACTGGAACAATAGATACAAACAAATACTTAGTAATTGAAAAAGGATCTAGGGTCAGTCGTCCTATTATACTAAAAGAAAATATGACTATTTCCTTTTAAATTCCTCTGATGTTACCCTATTAGAATAAGAAAAATCCCTTGCATGACTGATTTTTAGTAAAGGTAATAACAGTATACCTATTGTCATAACAACTCATTATCAAGCACAAGAATTTATGCTTTCTTATTCATCAGAATTCTGCTTGTGAGTGAATGTGAATCTACACTACATGCTAGAAATCACACACACAATTTAGGACTGACAGTGTAATTCCATTATAAAATTATAAAGAGCTCTGAACATAACACGTTTTTAAAGTATTACTATCAAACCTGAACCAAGTAACCAGCCAAGTAATAAAAAAGGATGAAGGAAATTTATTAGTCTATAAGTCTTATCTCCCAAATAAGAGAAAGAAGTTCCACTCTACAGTGGACTATTTTGAAGAGGTAACTTTCGCAATGCAAGGGAGTGAATTAATTAGCTTGTAACAGAGGAAATTTTAAGGCGCAGTATGACATTTAAGTGTGACACAACTATTTTAAGGCGGTCTTTGTCTTTAGCCTTTGTTCATTTGCCTTCACTTTATTGTACTTGCATCATGTGCAAGTAAGGCATTGTGTTTGACAGGGTAGAGATTTAAATGATAATTTTAAGACAATAAGTAAGTAGGACATTTAAAAAAAAACCTGCATATTTCAAAGTGGTTACCAAGAGGGTTCTTAGCACACAGTGATATTCAGTGTGTTTAGCAGTTTACTTGGGTCTTCTGCATAGTCACTCAAGTCGTGTCCAACTCTTTTGAACCCATGGACTGCAGCCCTCCAGGCTCCTCTGTCCAGGGGATTTTCCAGGCAAGAATACTGGAGTAGATTGCCATTTCCTCCTCCAAGGGATTTTCCTGACCCAGGAAAAATTCACATCTCCTGTGTCGCCTGCATTGGCAGGTAGATTCTTTACCACTGAGTCACCTGGGAAGCCCTCGGTCATCTGAAAAAAAATGTGTTCTTCTTAGGAGATATATAATTATTTGTTGTATACACTATTATTCTAATTTTAATTGAGTTGTGGGATTCTTTTACTATTTAAAATGTGTAGGAACTTCCCTGGTGTTGAGCGGTTGACTGCATTCCAATGCAGGGGCTTGCAGATAAAATCCTTGGTTGAGGAGTTAAGATCCTGCATTCCTGGCAACCAGAAAAATCAAAACATAAAGCAGAAACTATTATAATAAATTCAATAAAGACTTAAAAACCTTTAAAATATATATATAAATAAAAAAATTTAATTATCAAATTAGAGATATTCTAGGAAGCACTAGACAGTAAAGGCAATCGTCCTTCTTTTCTAATCTGGATGATCTTCATTTCATTTTTCTTGTCTTGCTGCATTGGCAAGAACCTCCAGGAGAGGAGAGAGAGAGCAGGAATTCTTGCCTTGCTCCTGATATTGGGGGAAAAATTTAAGTCTTCTGCCATTAAATATGGTGCCCCCTATAGATTCTTCATATATGCTCTGTATCAGGTCAAGGAAACACTCTTTTACTCATAGCCTGATGAAAATTTATTATTATTGAGAATAGATGTTGGATTTTATTTTAAAATTATTCTGAATTTGTTAAAAAGATCAATTTATTTCTCTTTTTGTTTGTTAGTATGGGGAATTACATTTCCTAATATATGATCATTAAGCTAATCATGCATTACTAGGACAAGCCTCACTTTGTCATTATGTGTTATCCTTTTTGTATATTCAGTTCAGTTCAGTCACTAGGTCATGTCCAACTCTTTGCGACACCATGAACTGCAGCATGCCAGGCCTCCCTGTCCATCATCAACACCTGGAGTTTACCCAAACTCATGTTCATTGAGTCAATGATGCCATCCAATCATCTCATCCTCTGTTGTCCCCTTCTCCTCCTGCCCCCAATCCCTCCCAGCATCAGGGTTTTTTCAAATGAGTCAGCTCTTTGCAGCAGGTGGCCAAAATATTGGAGTTTCAGCTTCAACATCAGTCCTTTCAATGAACACCCAGGACTGATCTCCTTTAGGATGGACTGGTTAGATCTCCTTGCAGTCCAAGTGACTCTAAGAGTTTTCTCCAACACCATAGTTCAAAAGCATTACTTCTTCGGTGCTCAGCTTTCTTTATAGTCCAACTCTCACGTCCATACATGACTACTGAAAAAACCATAGCCTTGACTAGATGGACCTTAGTCGGCAAACTGATGTCTCTGCTTTTTAATATGCTATCTAGGTTGGTCATAACTTTCCTTCCAAGCAGTAAGCGTCTTTTAATTTCATGGCTGCAATCACCATCTGCAGTGATTTTGGAGCCCCCCAAAATAAAGTCTGACACTGTTTCTACTGTTTCCCCATCTATTTGCCATGAAGTGATGGGACCAGATGCCATGATCATAGTTTTCTGAATGTTGAGCTTTAAGCCAACTTTTTCACTCTCCTCTTTCACTTTCATCAAGAAGCTCTTTAGTTCCTCTTCACTTTCTGTCATAAGGGTAGTGTCATCTGCATATCTGAGGTTATTGATTTTTCTCCTGGCAATCTTGATTCCAGCTTGTGCTTCTTCCAGCCGAGGGTTTCTCATGATGTACTCTGCATATAAGTTAAATAAGCAGGGTGACAATGTACAGCCTTGACATACTCCTTTTCCTATTTGGAACCAGTCTATTGTTTCATGTCCAGTTCTAACTGTTGCTTCTTGACCTGCATACAGATTTCTCAAGAAATCAGGTGGTCTGGTATTCCCATCACTTTCAGAATTCTCCACAGTTTATTGTGATCCACACAGTCAAAGGCTTTGGCATAGTCAATAAAGCAGAAGTAGATGTTTTTCTGGAACTGTCTTGCTTCTTTGATGATCCAGTGGATGTTGGCAATTTGATCTCTGCTTCCTCTGCCTTTTCTAAAACCAGCTTGAACATCAGGAAGTTCACAGTTCACATATTGCTGTAGCCTGGCTTGGAGAATTTTGAGCATTACTTTTCTACCGTGTGAGATGAGTGCAATTGTGCAGTAGTTTGAGCATTCTTTGGCATTTCCTTTCTTTGGGATTGGAATGAAAACTGAGCTTTTCCAGT
>SJYX01006654.1:156013-192166 GCA_006410675.1 Oreotragus oreotragus | reverse complement strand
CGTTACCCTCTGAGATTCCAAAACTCCCCACAGACCCACTGGTAAGAGGGTTTCCTGGTGTTTGGAAACTTCTCCTCTTTCACAACTCCTTCTTCAGGATGGCTCTCCATCCCTAACTCTTTTGTCTCTCTTTTTGTCCTTTATATTTTTTCCTTCCTCCCTTTGAAGAGAACAGCCTGCCTTTCTGGATGCCTGGTGTCCTCTGCCAGCATTCAGTTGTTTTGTGGAAGTTGCTCAGCATTCAAATGATCTTTTGATGAATTTGTGGGGGAGAAAGTGTTCTCCCTGTCCTATTCCTCCGCCATCTTAGGACCTACCCACCCCGCTTTTTCATTTTTTTGCAGTTGTTTTCTGTTTGTTTTTTTCTCATATCTCTATTAGTTTCTTCTTTTTGCTTTGAGTTTAATAATTTTTTGTTCTATATCTGCTAGAGTTGACTAACTATAATAAATACTAATTTTGTTTATAAATATATTTAAGGAAACAAAAGTTACTACTTGGTCTGCATTCCACAGGTCTAATTTGTTGTTTTTATCTACTTTTGTTCTAAATATTTTATGATTTCCAATTTGTTCTACTTTTAATAAATTCAGGAATACACTTAAAATCTTTCTTTTTAACTTGTAACAATTGTACAAAAGGTCTGTCTAGTCAAGGGTATGGTTTTTCCAGTAGTCATGTATAGATGTGAGAGCTGGACTATAAAGAAAGGTGAGCAATAAAGAATTGATGCTTTTGAACTATGGTGTTGGGGAAGACTCTTGAGAGTCCCTTGGACTGCAAGGAGATCCAACCAGTGCATCCTAAAGGAGATCAGTCCTGGGTGTTCATTGGAAGGACTGTTGTTGAAGCTGAAACTCCAATGCTTTGGCCACCTGATGTGAAGAACTGACTCATTAGAAAAGACCCTGATGCTAGGAAGGATTGAGGGCAGGAGGAGAAGGGGACGACAGAGAATGAGATGGTTGGATGGCATCACCGACTCAGTGGACATGAATTTGAATAAACTCCAGGAGTTGGTGATGGACAGGGAGGTGTGCTGCAGTTCATGGGGTTGCAAAGGGTCGGACCCAACTGAGTGACTGAACTGAACTAAACAACTGTATCATTCAAACACTTATTGAGACATTTCATGTGACAGAAAAATATTTAATGCCCTATATGTGTTTGAAAAGAATGTGTTTTCTCTATTTCTGTTGGATTATAAAAATAGATCAAGCATGTATCTAATATTACATTTCTGTCCTTACTTGACCTGTGTTGCTAATAATGATATGTTCAAATCTCCCTAATTGTCATTTTGTTACTTTCTTTCTTATAATTCTGTTACTTAAAAGTTTGGAGCTATTAAGGGGAGAAGGGAAGAAAGGATAAACTGGGAGATTGAGATTGACATATATACACTACTATGTCTAAAATAGATAACTAATAAGGATCTACTGTGTAGCACAGAGAACTCTTCTCAGTACTCTGTAATAATCTATATAGGAAAAGGATTTTAAAAAGAGTGGATATATGTATATGTATAACTGATTTATTTTGCTGTACACTTGAAAGTAACACAACATTGTAAATCAACTGTAAGTAAGTGTTAGTTGCTCAGTCCTGCCTGACTCTTTGTGACCCCATGGACTGCAGCCCACCAGGCTGCTCTGTCCATGAGATTTTCCAGGCAAGGATACTGGAGTGGGTTGCTATTTCCTTCTCCAGGGGATTTTCCCAATCCAGGGAGAGAAACTGGTTTCTCCTGCACTGCAGGCAGATTCTTCACCAACTGAGCTATAAGGGAAGCCCTAAGTCAACTATACTGCAATACAAATTTTAAAAGTTTGGAGCTGTTTTGTTAGGTATATATGGATTCATGGTTTGCTTATCTTCCTGAAGTATTGTTCCCTTATTCATGATTTAGTGTACCTCTTCATTCTTATTACTATTAATGATTTTTGATCTGGTGTCTGTTTTTTTTTTTTTTTTCCCTGATGGCTCAGACAGTAGAGCATCTGTCTGCAACACAGGAGACCTGGGTTCGATCCCTGGGTTGGGAAGATTCCTGGAGAAGAAAATGGCACCCCACTCCAGTACTCTTGCCTGGAAAATCCCATGGAAGGAGGAGCCTGGTAGGCTACTGTCCATGGGGTTGCAAAGAGTCAGACACAACTGCGACTTCACTCTCACTTTCACCAGTACTACAATAAGTTTTTAAAATTCTTATTTACTAGCAAGTATTTTTTCATGAATTTTCAATCTTTCTTATATTCTTTGGTTTTAAATATGTCTTTTATAGTCGACACTTTTATTGTTTTTGTTTTATTTACATTACCTTATTTGACAGTCATTATCTGTTAGTAGATGAATGTAGTCTGTTTATATTTATGGTGGTGGTTGTTTAGTCGCTAAGTCACGTCTGACTCTTTTGTGACCCTGTGGACTGTGGCGTGCCAGGCTCCTCCGTCCATGGGATTTCCCAGGCAAGGATACTGGAGCAGGGAGCCATTTCCTTCTCTCGGGAGTCTTCCCGACCCAGGGGTCAGACTCATGCCTCCTTCATGTCTTTCCATCATAGGCAGATTCTTTACCACTGAGCCACTGAGGAAACCCCATATATATGGTACCACTGGCAATTTATATTTATAGTAACATTTTGGTAACAATATCGTAGCATTTTTATTTTAGGTTTCTGTTTATAATCCCCCCTTTTTTGCTTCTTTTTCTAATCTTTTGCTTTCTTTGTCTTGATAACGTTTTCAGTAGATACTGTATGATTCCTCTGTTAGTTTGAGAGCTATGTTTTGTATGTCTATTTATTACATTATATGTCTATTATTAGAGTTAGCTTTAACATGTTAGTGGAAATATTTGTCTACATTTTTTTTCTTAAAAAATTACTCAGTGTATTTGTTCTTTTCCCAAGCAAAACCAAGACACTGCATTCTTAGTCCCCTGAAAATGGCTCCATTCTGTGTCTTCCCTTCTCTTCCTATTTATTATATTTCAAATTTTAGCTCCACATGAAAAAAATTCATATTAACTACTCTTACATGTTTTTATAGGTAATAGGAATTTATAAGTGTAATTTATCAAATTTCTCTGCTTGCCTTCTTTTTGCATCCCACTTATTCATTTTGGGTTCACTTTTTTCTTACTGAAGTATATCCTGTAACATCTTATTTGTGTGTGTGTGTGTGTGTGTGAGAGAGAGAGAAAGAGAGAGAGAGAGGGAGATTTCTTAGACTTAGTATTTCTTAAGTCATTATTTTGTTCTCACTTTTTAAAGATAGTTTAGATCGATTCTGAATTTTACTTATTGCTATTTTCCCTCAGTTGTTTTAAGATACTATTTGTCTTCCATCAACAATCACTCCTGCTAAGTCTTGTCATAGTTGTCATCCTTTTCTATATGGCCTTTCTTTTCTCTGTGTGAGAATTTAAGTTTTTATCCATTATTCTTCAAATAGTTATTGATTGATTGACAGTGTTCTAGACTGGAGAAGGAGATGGCAACCCACTCCAGTATTTTTGCCTAGAGAATCCTGTGGACAGGGGAGCCTGGTGGGCAGCTGCCCATAGGGTCGCACAGAGTTGAATACAACTGAAGTGACTCAGCATGCATGCATGCATTGGAGAGGGAAATGGTAACCCACTTCAGTATTCTTGCCTGGAGAATACCAGGGACAGAGGAGCCTGGTGGGCTGCCGCCTATGGGGTCACACAGAGTCGGACAGGACTGAAGCAACTTAGTAGCAGCAGCAGCCGCAGCAGCAGCAGCAGTGTTCTAGACACTGAGGATTCATCAGTGTATAAAGCAGTCAAAAATCCCTGCACTTGTTGATCTTTTAGCCAGCAAGTAAATGTGTTAGCTAAGGTTAAGTTCAGTCAGTTCAGTTCAGTTTAGTTGCTCAGTTGTTTGCGACCCCATGAATCGCAGCACGCCAGGCCTCCCTGTCCATCACAATCTCCCAGAGTTCACTCAAACTCATGTCCATCAAGCCGGTGATGCCATCCAGCCATCTTATCCTCTGTCGTCCCCTTCTCCTCCTGCCCCCAATCCCTCCCAGCATCAGAGTCTTTTCCAATGAGTCAACTCTCCACATGAGGTGGCCGAAGTACTGGAGTTTCAGCTTTAGCATCAGTCCTTCCAAAGAACACCCAGGGCTTAGCTACTGTCATATCAAACCCCTGATTATTACTGACTCAGTGCCTTGCAGTTTTGGTTTCTATGTATCAAACTATCTCCTGAGGATAGTTAGGCATCCCTCAAGATCCAGGCTTATTCTTCCTTGTGGTTGTGACATCTTGGGCTGCGCTGGGTCTTTGTTGCTGCACGTCTGCTCTAGAACATGCAGGCTTGGAGCACAGCAGTGCCTGGAGGCAGATGGGATCTTAGTTCCCCAACCAGGGATCAAACTCGAGTCCCCTGCATTAGAAGGTAGATTCTTAGCCACTGGACCACCAGGGAAGTCCCAGTGACCATGCCACCTGTGGTTCCAGTGTGGTCCTGGGGCCCCAACATTCTATTAACAGCAGCCAGAGAGAGGGAGAAAAGCATGGAGGATCCCATGAGAGGTTTTCACAGAACCTCCTGCCCCCAATCCCTCCCAGCATCAGAGTCTTTTCCAATGAGTCAACTCTCCACATGAGGTGGCCGAAGTACTGGAGTTTCAGCTTTAGCATCAGTCCTTCCAAAGAACACCCAGGGCTTAGCTACTGTCATATCAAACCCCTGATTATTACTGACTCAGTGCCTTGCAGTTTTGGTTTCTATGTATCAAACTATCTCCTGAGGATAGTTAGGCATCCCTCAAGATCCAGGCTTATTCTTCCTTGTGGTTGTGACATCTTGGGCTGCGCTGGGTCTTTGTTGCTGCACGTCTGCTCTAGAACATGCAGGCTTGGAGCACAGCAGTGCCTGGAGGCAGATGGGATCTTAGTTCCCCAACCAGGGATCAAACTCGAGTCCCCTGCATTAGAAGGTAGATTCTTAGCCACTGGACCACCAGGGAAGTCCCAGTGACCATGCCACCTGTGGTTCCAGTGTGGTCCTGGGGCCCCAACATTCTATTAACAGCAGCCAGAGAGAGGGAGAAAAGCATGGAGGATCCCATGAGAGGTTTTCACAGACCAGGCCTGGAAGTGGCACTTTCACTTTGACCTGTGTCCTCATGATTAGGATTTAGTCATTTGTTTGCATTTAACTTCAGGGTTGCCTGGGAAAGTTAGTTTGGCTATGGGCCCAGGAGGAAGAGAAAACACATTTGGGGATCAGCTAGTAGTCTCTGCTATGGAGAGACAGATAGTAAATAGGTGAAATACACAGTCTGCTAAATAGCAGTAATAGTGCTAAGGAGGAAAACATACCAAAGAAGGGGCTAGGGAGGGCATACACTTGCAAAGTGAGTGGTTGGTACCTGGTGGAAGTTTGACAGAAGAATATTCACAACAGCAAACAGCAAATGCAGATATCTTCAGGTGGGGGCCATCCTGGCCCGATCAGAGCCCCAAGGAAGAGAGTGTGTCTGGAGAGAATGAGCAAGGGGCTCATTTTCATGAAAACCTTTATTTTTAGGAAGTCAGTGGGGTAACATTATGTAGGGCTCTATAAGCCATTGTAACAACTTCCCTTCTTACTCTGAGTCTAGAAGTCATCAGTGGGTTTTGAATGGAGGGCATGATCTACCTTAGTGTTTTCTGGGGTAACTCTGGTTACTGGGGTGGCAATAGACTAGGATATGGGCTAGGGAATAGACATGGAGTATATTGAGTAGAATCAAACAGGTCAGTTAGAAAAATACAGGCTAATATAATAGTTCAGGTGAGAGACAATGATGGCTTGGCCTAGAGGGTTCACAGTGAAGGTGGTGTGAAACTATCAGATTTCTTTTTTAAAGAAGTTTTATTTATTTTTGGCAGTGCTGGGTCTTCCTTGATGCGTGCAGACTTTTCTCTAGTTGTGGTGAGTGGGAGCTGCTCTCTAGTTGCGGTGCACATTCTCACTGCAGTGGTTTTTCTTGTTAGAGAGGATGAGCTCTAGGTATTGCAGGCTTCAGTAGCTGTGTCTCTGGGGCTCTAGACCACAGGCTCAATAGCTGTGGCATACTTGCTTAGTCGCTCCTTGGCATGTGGGATCCTCCCGGATCAGGGATCAAACCTGTGTCTCCTGCATCGGCAGGTGGATTCTTTAACACTGAGCCACCAGGGAAGCCCTCAGATTTCTGAATATATTTTCAAGTATTGCTGAAAGGACATATTCCTGAATAGGATGTGGGATATACAGAAAGAGAAGAGTCAAGTTTGCTAGTTTGACCTCAGTAACTGAAGAGGGGTGATGTTATCATTCGCTGAGTTCAGGAAAATTGTTCAAGGAAGATTAGGAGCTCAGTTTTGATCAAATGAGACATGCCTTTATGACATCTAAATGAATATGTGGAAAAGCCAAAGGGACAGGACCACTTTGAATATTTGTGAGTCATCAATGTAGAGATTGGTGTATAAAGCCATGAAACTGGATGAACTGACAAAGTAAGTATTTGTGGTGGGAAAGAGATTCAAGGTCTGATTGGGACATTTCGATGTTTTGAGGTCAGTGAGATGAGTATCTAGTAAAAGAGACTGCAGAGGAGGTAAGGGAAGGTAATGGGAAAATCTAGGGCAGTGGAGGTTTGTAAGACCCACTTTAGAAAATCTTTTAAATAGTGCGTGTGTGTTCAGTTGTGTCTGACTCTTTGCGACCCTGTAGACTGTAGCCCACCAGGCTGTCTTGTCTATTGGATTTTCCAGGCAAGAAGACTGGAGTTGGTTACCATTTCCTATTCCACGGGATGTTCCTGATCTAGGGATTGCCACTACACCACCAGGGAAGTCCCTCTATTTTTATATTAGGTGCTCTGATTGTTTCTTTTTTATATATCCCTATTTTATTTCTGGCTACTTTGCTTCATATTTTTATGTCATTTTAAGGAATATTATTTTCTCCTCTGTCTCTTGGTGGAGTTTTAGCCCACTTATTTTAAATTCTTTTTTATATTCTTTTATTGTTTACATTTTTATTTCACATTCATATTCTATGGACTTAATTACTATCCCAATTGTTGATATTATTGGTTGTCTTTACTAGTGTTAGTTTTGGATGTGTGTTTTGTAATTTCAAAATTATTTTATAATGATTTTCAGGCTTATGTGAAGTAGGAAGTTTTATTGTATTTTTATGTCTTATTTACTTATACTTTCACTACTTTCTGATTGACAGTATTATAGTTGCTACTATTTCCCATTCCGGAACCAGCTCCGTATTGGTCCTTTGGGACGCTTATGATACTGACGTTTCAAATTCTGTCTCCAACTAGTGTCTGGTGTGGTTGGGTCCTAATGGTGAGATATGTGTGTATGTTTTGGGCTTCCTAGGTGGCACTTGTGGTAGAGAACCAGCCTGCCAATGCAAGAGATGAAAGAGACATGGATTTGCTCCCTGGGTCCAGGAGGATCCACTGGAGGAAGGCATGGAGCCCACTCCAGTATTCTTGCCTGGAGAATCCCATGGTCAAAGGAGCCTGGTGGGGTATAGTCCATAGTGTCATAGAGAGCTGGACACAACTGAAGTGACTTAGCATGCATGCACATGCGTATGTGTATCT
Source organism: Oreotragus oreotragus (assembly GCA_006410675.1). Lineage (NCBI taxonomy): Eukaryota > Metazoa > Chordata > Mammalia > Artiodactyla > Bovidae > Oreotragus > Oreotragus oreotragus. The sequence continues at coordinate 184,538 of SJYX01006654.1, read as the reverse complement.
TTTGCCTCTCTTGAATATATATGTATATATGTGAAAGTTGCTCAGTCGTGTCTGACTCTTTGTAACCCATGGACCATACAGTCCATAGAACTCTCCAGGCCAGGATACTGGAGTGGGTAACCTTTCCCTTCTCCAGGGGATCTTCCTAACCCAGCAATCAAATCCGGGTCTTCTGCATTGCAGGCAGCTTCTTTACCAGCTGAACCACAATGGAAGCCCTTCTTTTGAGTATGGAACTTATAATAAGCCCTGCCTCAAGTGAGAGTTGGATGTTGTATTTTGTCTCTTCTCAGTTGGTGGTTTTGAGTGGCCTGGCCCTGATCCCTTCTCTCACATAGGACTTACACTGAGTTCTGATGGTCCCAGTGGAGCTGAACTCCAGGTTGCTTCTGCCTGTCTTGAGGAATTGGACAACATCCATAGCTTTAGTCCCATTACCACTCTATATTTATCTCTATCTCTGGTTCTTGAAGATGACTGCAAGTACATCTCTACCTTGTTTATGCCTATTTCATTCCATAGGAAAAAACTTTCAGTTAGGTATTTGTGAGTAAAAGGTATATGTTTTGATATTTGTTTTTCAATGTGTCTCTCAGAGGTTAGACACACTGAGAGAAATAAACTTCTCAGAGGTTTATTTCTGGAAGGATATAATTGCTAGGTGTGGTATGCATCAATGATGTGGTAATGGTGGACATTCTTGGCTCTTTGGGAGATTCTTCAAGTTTCTAAAATTATCCCATGTAGCAGACAAAATATACCTACTTATCCCTTACCCTCACTTCCTCTCTCTTACTTTTCTTTTAATCCATTATAGAATATAATCTACATATATGTATAGAATCAAGAAGCCTATAATTCCCTGAAATTCCTCATTTCTTATTTCATTATGTTGACCAACATGACCTTGAAACTCTTTCTTTTCTGTTGTTTTTGAAGTTTTTATTGAAGTTTAGTTGAAGAGAAAGAAAACACCCATCTGAATGCAGATTTCCAAAGAATAGCAAGGAAAGATAAGAAAGCCTTCCTCAGTGATCAATGCAAACAAATAAAGGAAAACAATAAAATGGGAAAGATTAGAGATCTCGTCAAGAAAATTAGAGATGCTACAGGAACATTTCATGCAAAGATGGGTACAATAAAGGACAGAAATAGAACCTATGGACTTCACAGAAGAGATTATGAAGGGGTGGCAAGCATACACAGAAGAACTGTACAGAAAAGGTATAATGACCCAGATAACCATGGTGGTGTGATCACTCACCTAGAGCCAGACATCCTAGTGTGAAGTCAAGTGGGCCTTAGGAAACATCACTACAAATAAAGCTAGAGGAAGTGATGGAATTCCAGCTGAGCTATTTCAAATCCTAAAAGATGATGCTGTCAAAGTACTGCACTCAATATGTCAGTGAATTTGGAAAACTGAGCAGTGGCCTCAGGACTATGGTCAGTTTTCATTCCAATCCCAAAGAGGGGCATTGCCAAAGAATGTTTAAACTACTGCATGATTACACCACATGTTAGCAAGGTAATGCTCAAAATCCTTCAAGCTAGGCTTCAGCAGTACATGAACTGAAAACTTCCAGATGTACAAGCTGGCTTTAGAAAAGGCAGAGGAATCGAGATCAAATTGCCAACATCCTCTGGATGATAGAATAAGCAAGGGAATTAAAAAAAACACCTACTGTGTGGATTACAACAAACTATGAAAAATTCTTTAAGAGTTGGGAATACCAGACCACCTTGCCTACCTCTTGAGAAACCTGTATGCAGGTTAAGAAGCAACAGTTAGAACAGGACATGGAACAATAGACTGGTTCCATTGTCACACTGCTTATTTAACTTTTATGCAGAGTTCAGTTCAGTTCAGTCGCTCAGTCGTGTCTGACTCTTTGCGACCCCATGAATCGCAGCATGCCAGGCCTCCCTGTTCATCACCATCTCCCGGAGTTCACTCAGACTCACGTCCATCGAGTCCATGATGCCATCCAGCCATCTCATCCTTGGTTGTCCCCTTCTCCTCCGGACCCCAATCCATCCCAGCATCAGAGTCTTTTCCAATGAGTCAACTCTTCACATGAGCTGCGAAAGTACTGGAGTTTCAGCTTTAGCATCATTCCTTCCAAAGAAATCACAGGGCTGATCTCCTTCAGAATGGACTGGTTGGATCTCCTTGCAGTCCGAGGGACTTTCAAGAGTCTTCTCCAACACCACAGTTCAAAAGCATCAATTCTTCAGCGCTCAGCTTTCTTCACAGTCCAACTTTCACATCCATACATGACCACAGGAAAAACCATAGCCTTGACTAGGCGGACCTTAGTCGGCAAAGTAATATCTCTGCTTTTGAATATACTATCTAGGTTGGTCATAACTTTTCTTCCAAGGAGTAAGCGTCTTCTAATTTCATGGCTGCAGTCACCATCTGCAGTGATTTTGGAGCCCCCCAAAATAAAGTCTGACACTGTTTCCACTGTTTCCCCATCTATTTCCCATGAAGTGATGGGACCGGATGCCATGATCTTCATTTTCTGAATGTTGAGCTTTAAGCCAACTTTTTCACTCTCCTCCTTCACTTTCATCAAGAGGCTTTTTAGCTCCTCCTCACTTTCTGCCATAAGGGTGGTGTCATCAGCATATCTGAGGTTATTGATATTTCTCCCGGCAATCTTGATTCCAGCTTGTGTTTCTTCCAGTCCAGCGTTTCTCATGATGTACTCTGCATATAAGTTAAATAAGCAGGGAGACAATATACAGCCTTGACGTACTCCTTTTCCTATTTGGAACCAGTCTGTTGTTCCATGTCCAGTTCTAACTGTTGCTTCCTGACCTGCATACAGATTTCTCAAGAGGCAGGTTAGGTGGTCTGGTATTCCCATCTCTTTCAGAATTTTCCACAGTTTATTGTGATCCACACAGTCAAAGGCTTTGGCATAGTCAATAAAGCAGAAATAGATGTTTTTCTGGAACTCTCTTGCTTTTTCCATGATCCAGCGGATGTTGGCAATTTGATCTCTGGTTCCTCTGCCTGTTCTAAAACCAGCTTGAACATCAGGGAGTTCACGGTTCACATATTGCTGAAGCCTGGCTTGGAGAATTTTGAGCATTACTTTACTAGCGTGTGAGATGAGTGCAATTGTGCGGTAGTTTGAGCATTCTTTGGCATTGCCTTTCTTTGGAATTGGAATGAAAACTGACCTTTTCCAGTCCTGTGGCCACTGCTGAGTTTTCCAAATTTGCTGGCATATTGAGTGCAGCACTTTCACAGCATCATCTTCCAGGATTTGAAACAGCTCAACGGGAATTCCATCACCTCCACTAGCTTTGTTCTTAGTGATGCTTTCTAAGGCCCACTTGACTTCACATTCCAAGATGTCTGGCTCTAGATTAGTGATCACATCCTCATGATTATCTGGGTCGTGAAGATCTTTTCTGTACAGTTCTTCTGTGTATTCTTGCCACCTCTTCTTAATATCTTCTGCTTCTGTTAGGTCCATACCATTTCTATCCTTTATCGAGCCCATCTTTGCATGAAATGTTCCCTTGGTATCTCCAATTCTCTTGAAGAGATCTCTAGTCTTTCCCATTCTGTTGTTTTCCTCTATCTCTTTGCATTGATTGCTGAAGAAGGCTTTCTTATCTCTTCTTGCTATTCTTTGGAACTCTGCATTCAGATGCTTATATCTTTTCTTTTCTCCTTTGCTTTTCGCCTCTCTTCTTTTCAGTGCTATTTGTAAGGCTTCTCCAGACAGCCATTTTGCTTTTTTGCATTTCTTTTCCATGGGGATGGTCTTGATCCCTGTCTCCTGTACAATGTCACGAACCTCATTCCATAGTTCATCAGGAACTCTGTCTATCAGATCTAGGCCCTTAAATCTATTTCTCACTTCCACTGTATAATCATAAGGGATTTGATTTAGGTCATACCTGAATGGTCTAGCGGTTTTCCCTACTTTCTTCAATTTAAGTCTGAATTTGGAAATAAGGAGTTCATGATCTGAGCCACAGTCAGCTCCTGGTCTTGTTTTTGTTGACTGTATAGAGCTTCTCCATCTTTGGCTGCAAAGAATATAATCAATCTGATTTCGGTGTTGACCATCTGGTGATGTCCATGTGTAGAGTCTTCTCTTGTGTTGCTGGAAGAGGGTGTTTGCTATGACCAGTGCATTTTCTTGGCAAAACTCTATTAGTCTTTGCCCTGCTTCATTCCGCATTCCAAGGCCAAATTTGCCTGTTACTCCAGGTGTTTCTTGACTTCCTACTTTAGCATTCCAGTCCCCTATAATGAAAAGGACATCTTTTTTGGGTGTTAGTTCTACAAGGTCTTGTAGGTCTTCATAAAACCGTTCAACTTCAGCTTCTTCAGCATTACTGGTTGGGGCATAGACTTGGATAACTGTGATATTGAATGGTTTGCCTTGGAAACGAACAGAGATCATTCTGTCGTTTTTGAGATTGCATCCAAGTACTGCATTTCGGACTCTTTTGTTGACCATGATGGCTACTCCATTTCTTCTGAGGGATTCCTGCCCGCAGTAGTAGATATAATGGTCACCTGAGTTAAATTCACCCATTCCAGTCCATTTTAGTTCGCTGATTCCTAGAATGTTGACGTTCACCCTTGCCATCACTTGTTTGACTACTTCGAATTTGCCTTGATTCACGGACCTGACATTCCAGGTTCCTATGCAATATTGTTCTTTCCAGCATCGGATCTTGCTTCTATCACCAGTCACGTGCACAACTGGGTGTTGTTTTTGCTTTTACTCCATCCCTTCATTCTTTCTGGAGTTATTTCTCCACTGATCTCCAGTAGCATATTGGGCACCTAACGACCTGAGGAGATTCTCTTTTGATATCCTATCATTTTGCCTTTTCATACTGTTCATGGGGTTCTCAAGGCAAGAATACTGAAGTGTCTTGCCATTCCGTTCTCCAGTGGACCATATTCTGTCAGCCCTCTCCACCATGACCCGCCCACCTTGGGTTGCCCTGTAGGCATGGCTTGATTTCATTGAGTTGGACAAGGCTGTGGTCCATGGGAAATGCTGGGCTGGATGAATCACAAGCTGGAATCAATATTGCCAGGAAAAATATCAATAACCTTGGATATTCTGATGAACTACCCTTATGTCAGAAAGCAAAGAGGAACTAAAGAGCCTCTTGATGAAGGTGAAAGAGAGAGTGAAAAAGCTAGCTTAAAAGTCAACATTCAAAGAACGAAGATCATGGCATCTGGTCCCATCACTTCATGGCAAATTGATGGGGAACAATGGAAACAGTGACAAATTTTATTTTCTTAGGCTCTAGAATCACTGCAGATGGTGACTAAAACCATGAAATTAAAAGATGCTTGCTCCTTGGAAGAAAAGGCATGACAAGCCTAGATAGTATATTAAAAAGCAGAAATATTTTGCCAATAAAGGTTCATCTAGTCAAAGCTATGGTTTTTCCAGTAGTCATGTATGGATGTGAGCGTTGAACCATAAAGAAGGCTGAGCACTGAAAAACTGATGCTTTCTAACTGTGGTGCTAGAGAGGACTCTTGAGAGTCCCTTGGACAGCAATTCTACCCTGAATTTTCACTGGAAGGACTGATGCTGAAGCTGAAGCTTGGATACTTAGGCCACCTGATGGGGACAACCAACTCATTGGAAAAGACCCTGATGCTGGAAAAGATTGAAGGCAGGAGGAGAAGGGAGTGACAGAAGATGAGATGGTTGAATGGTATCATTGACTCAGTGGACATGAATTTGAGCATACTCTGGGAGATAGTGCAGGAAAGGAAGCCTGGCATGCTGCAGTCCATGGGGTTGCAAAGAGTCTGATGTTATTGAGTGACGAAACAACAAGTTGAAAAGTCCTTAAATTGTTTCCAATTTAAAAATTATTTCTAATTTAAAATTATTTCCAATTTAAATATTGTATTACTGAAACCTGTTCCTTAAATGTAAGCTCTCCAAAATTATTTCTTTGTCTGTTAATATTAGCATGGCACCCCACTCCAGTACTCTTGCCTGGAAAACCCTATGGACGGAGGAGCCTGGCAGGCTGCAGTCCATGCTGTCGCTAAGAGTCAGATGCGACTGAATGACTTCACTTTTGGTTTTCATTTTCATGCATTAGAGAAGGAAATGGCAACCCACTCCAGTGTTCTTGCCTGGAGAATCCCAGAGATGGGGGAGCCTGGTGGGCTGCCGTCTATGGGGTCGCACAGAGTCGGACACAACTGAAGCCACTTAGCAGCAGCAGCAGCACCAGTTTTTTGTTTCCTTTTGTTTTTGTTGGTTTTTTTTTTTGCTGTGTCATGAGACATGCAGAATCTTAGTTCACTGACCAGGGATGGAATCCACACCCCTGTAGTAGAAGCTCAGAGTCTTAGCCACTGGACCACCACGAAAATCCAATATTTATCTTGTTTTTTTGTAAGGTCATTGAGAAAGAATATCTGAAATGTATCCAAGGATTTACAGTATTTTATGCTTTTTCTCAAATTTCTAGATCTTGTTCTTTAACATCAATTAGTATTTCTGAGCACAGCAAAATTACATTGCAGCAGTTTAACAGTTTTTGCCCTTAATTATTTAATTTGTGGTAATTAACTTTATGGTGTTTTCATTGTTGTCTTTAACTGTTTATATAATGTCCCAAGCATCTCAGCAGGAATTGCCTTATGAATCAAATTTTCACTCTTTATTGTTATTTATAAAATGTTAATGGCTCCTATTTAGGCATGTGTGATTAATAGCTGAGAGAATGTACTTTTATAACAGCACTATTTTAATCTATGAAAATCAGAAGAAAAAGTTGTCACATGGCTCAGTTATCTTTGAAGGCATAGCTGTGTGTGTGCATGCATGTGTGTGCGTGTGTGACTGGCACTCATTTTGGGCCAAAGTAAAGTAATTAACTCCTTGTCTCATTTGGATAGTTATGGTCTTCCAATCGAGATAACTAGGTACATAAGATTTAAAAAGCAAAGTCCATTAACCACACTGCAGAAGATCATGACAAGTTATATGTAAACTTTAGTAGAAGTGACATTTCTAAATAAATATTCAGAACACTGTGAAAACTAAGTAGAGTGTCATATTTCAGAACTTCCCTAAAGGAATTCAAATCAGCTGCTTTTTGTGTGGTACTTGTTGCTTGGCTAACCACGTGCTCAGTCTTATGGAAGACATAAAAGAAATTTTAAAAACTAGTTTCTCCTCTATTGGGGCTTATAATCTAACATATTGTTGGCCTTTAGCAAAGCTCTGTGCTTCATATTTCTTTTGAGGAAGAGTAAGAAGAGGAGAAATGAAATTTCCATAATGACGAAGGTAGTGTTTTGAGTTCTAATAGGTTACTTTGAAAAACTAACAATTAAGAATTAAAATTAAAATTTTACTGTTAAATAAATTGGAATTGATATGTAGCAAATAATCAGAGCAGGACACTATTCCTAAGTGTACAGCTGAAAGTGCAGTCAGGACGTGAACACACCCGTATGACTGCCACCCAGTGAGGAGCATGTCCAGCACCCTGGAGGCCTCACCCCGCCCTGCCGGCCTCAGACACAAGTCTTCCACCAAAGGTTACCAGCACCTTGTTTTTCTGTTAGTAAATTGTGCCTGTTTTTGAAGTTTGTGTTAGTGAAAACACACCATGTGTCGTCTTTTTAAAAATACGATCGGATGTGTTTATTTGTGGTTGGCTGTCCTGGGTCTTCGTTGCCGGGTGGGCTTTTCCCTAGCTGTGATGAGCGGCAGGCGACCGTCTAGCTGTGATAGGGGGCTCCTCATTGCAGGGGCCTCTCTTGTTGCAGTGCGTGCTGTAGGGCGCCTGGGGTTGCGTAGTTGTGGTTCCTGGACTCTGGAACGCAGGCTCAGTATTTGTGGTGCGTGGTCTCGGTTGCTCCATAGCACGTGGTATCTTCTGGGATCAGGGATCGAATCCATGTCTGCCGCACTGGCAGGTGGATTTTTTTTTTTTTTTTAAACCACTGAGCCACCAGGGAAGCCGGCTATGTCCTCTTTATGCTGATTTCTTTCTCTCAAGATTATGTCCTTGAGAATCAGTTATATCCTGTGTATAGCAGTTCATTCTTGGTGCTGTGAAACACTCCATCATGTGAAAAAGCTGCAGTTCGTTTACTGTCAGTGGACATTTGAGTTTTTTCCAGTTTTTAGCTGTGACAACATGGTACTACTATGATCATTCTTATATGTGTTTTTCTGTATACATGAAAAAGTATTTCTGTTGGGTATGGGAGGGTTGGGTCTCACTTAGGTACAAATTTAGATTTTGAAGATATCGCCCAATAGTTTTTCTGAAGATCACCAATTTATGCTCTGACAGGTAGTGTATGAATATTTCTATATATTCTTGTCAACCCTTAGCATTTTGTTAAAGCTGTTTGTTTGAGTATGTGGTGGTTGTGGCTTTGCTTCATATTTCCTTGATGACTGATGAATTTGAAATATATTTTTTTTACATGCTGATTTCCTACTAGGAAATTCCATTTGCAAAGAATCTATTGCCTTGCTTGCTTACTTTCATGTTAGATTTGTCTTTTTCATTGATTTACAAAATATATATTGTATATATTTTGCTTATGCTTATGATTTTAGAAAACATAGGGACTAAAATTCAAAATTTCAGTTCCCTTTAGTAGTTGATCTCATTAAAAATTTTTTTAAAATTTATTTTTATTGGTGTACACTTGCTTAACAATGTGTGTTAGTTTCTGTTCTACAATGTGACTCAACCATATATATACATATATCCTCTCCCTCTTGAGCCTCATTGTCCCATCCTACCCCTCTAAGTCACCACAGAGCACCAGGCTGAGCACCATGTTCTATACAGCGGCTTCTCACCAGCCATCTATTTTACATATGGTAGTGTATATTTCGGAGAAGGCAATGGCATCCCACTCCAGTACTCTTGCCTAGAAAATCCCATGGATGGAGGAGCCTGGTAGGCTGCAGTCCATGGGGTCGCTAAGAGTCAGACATGACTGGGCGACTTCACTTTCACTTTCCACTTTCCTGCATTGGAGAAGGAAATGGCAACCCACTCCAGTGTTCTTGCTTGGAGAATCCCAGGGACAGGGGAGCCTGGTGGGCTGCCGTCTCTGGGGTCGCACAGAGTCAGACATCACTGAAGTGACTTAGCAGCAGCAGCTGTGTCTGTATTTGGAGGAGGAAATGGCAACATACTCCAGTGCTCTTGCCTGGAGAATCCCAGGCACGGGGGAGCCTTGTGGACTGCTGTTTGTTGGGTCGTACATATAATTGTACAGAACCGAAGCGACTTAGCAGTAGCGGTAGCAGCAGTGTATATATATATCAATGCTACTCTCCCAGTTTGTCCCTCCTGGGTATTTGTGTGTGTTAATCACTCAGGCATGTTTGACTTTGCAATCCATGGACCATAGCCCGCCTCCTCTGTCCATGGAATGCTCCAGGCAAGAATACGAGAGTGGGTAGTCATGCCCTTCTCCTGACTCAGGGATCAAACCCAGGCCTCCTGCACTGCAGGCAGATTCTCTACCATTGGAGTTGCCAGGTAAGCCAGTGTGTGTATATATATATATCAATGCCGCTCTCCCAGTTGGTCCTTTCCGGGAGTGGCTCCATGTGACGTTGTTTCCCTTTCAGAAACCCCCACCCTCGCAAAGTTACTTCACTTTACCACCATGGAACCACGATCTTCTCTCTCCCTCTCCAGCCCATTGTTTCCTGCTGGTACTGACTCTCAGTAACACTCTGTGTATGTTTTTACATATTGCCAAATCCTACTTTGTAATTCTCTAGATTAAAACCCTAACATTACAGAAAAATGCCATAGTTTATTGGATATGGCTCAGAAGGACCAGTTTTCTTCTACCCATGGAGGCAAAAGTTGAAACAATTACTGTACTTTAGGGGAAAAAAAATTACTTGAAAACATTATAATATGAGAGGCTTCTCAGTTTAGCTTCTTTTTAATGACTTGAGAACTTCAGTGAAATTAATAGCTTTCTTTTGTAAAGAAATATTTTATGTAAAGACAGGATATTTGGGATCTCTTAGTTAGTGTCTGTGTCGGTACAAGCCTACAAGGAAGGAGAACATAATGTCTGTTTATGAAACAGTTGAATCCTACAGGCAGAAGACGTCTGTGAAATCATTGACTGGGCTTCTTGAATCCTGGAGTGTTGGGGTTGGGGTGGGTGCAGTGACAGGTGCTTCTATCCAGAGAGGCTCTGAGACCCTCTTCCATGAGGACAGCCAGGCTTTCCTCTGTTGTCCTCATTGGCTTCAGAAAGAGTTCCTTCAAACATAGGTTGAAGCTGCTGCTGCTGCTGCTAAGTCACTTCAGTCGTGTCCGACTCTGTGTGACCCCAGAGACGGCAGCCCACCAGGCTCCCCCATCCCTGGGATTCTCCAGGCAAGAATACTGGAGTGGGTTGCCATTTCCTTCTCCAATGCATGAAAGAGAAAAGTGAAAGTGAAGTCGCTCAGTCTGTCCGACTGTTAGCGACCCCATGGACTGCAGCCCATCAGGCTACTCCGTCCATTGGATTTTCCAGGCAAGAGTACTGGGGTGGGGTGCCATTGCCTTCCCCGAGGTTGAAGCTACTCTTTTAAAATTGTGCATCTATTTTTAGTTTATTTTTTGACTTTATTTAAAACTTTTTAAAATCGGAGTATAGTTGCTTTACAATCTTGTGTTAGTTTCTGCTGTACAGCAAAGTCAATCAGCTATACATATACATATCTCTCCTCTTTTCTGAATTTCCTTCAGATTTAGGTCCCCACGGAGCCCACAAGGAAGTTTGTGGAGAGTTTGCTATGCTATACAGAGTTTGCTATGCTATACAGTAGGTTCTCATTAGTTATCTATTTTATGTGTGTGTACTTAGTTGCTTCAGTCACGTCTGACTGTGATCCCATGGACTGTGGCCTGTCAGGCTCCTCTGTCCATGGGATTCTCCAGGCAAGAATACTGGCATGGATTGCCATGCCCTCTTCCAGGGGCTTTTCCCAACCCATGGATTGAACCTAAGTCTTATGTCTCCTGCATTGGCAGAAGGTCTCTTTACTACTAGCACCACCTGGGAAGCCCTATCTATTTTATACTTTGTAATTCTCTAGATTGAAACCCTAAGATTACAGAAAAACTCCATAGTTTATTGGATATGGCTCAGTATCAAGAGTGTGTATATGTCAATCCCAGTCTCCCAATTCATCCCACCCTCCCTTTCCCCACTAGAAGCTGTCATAGAGAGTGAAGTGAGTCAGAAAGAGAGAAACAAATATCATATATTAACACATATATGTGAAATCTGAAAAAATTGGTATAGCCACTCTTATTTGCAAAACATATAGACACAGACATAGAGAACAAATGTAAAATGGTGTGTCTATTTTAAATCCTTCACTTCTGGACAAGACGGTGGATTTGGTGAGGTTCAGTGGTCTGATGGAGGCCACATACCACCAGGGAACAGTCAGGACTGATATCCAAGTTTGCTCTCTCTGTAATGGTCCAAGACTCTGATGTTTGCATCAGCTGCAGTAAGATCCTAAGGAGTCAGTTATGTCCTCTTCCTTCCCTCTTCCTGACTCTGAGAAATATATTAATCCAAGTTAATTAAAGAAGCAGAGGGAGGGTTTGTGCCAGGAAAGGAGTGTTGCTCCACATGCTTCCTGCTGTTGTATTTGTCCCTGGGAGCCCAGCTTGTCTGATATTCATGATCATGAATTCATAGAGTATTTCCTTTCCAACTCATCTTATGGTCCTCTGACTAATTTGGTTCATAGTTTTATTTAAGTAACTATGAATTTTTTAATTCTCCTACTCTCTGGTGTACCGTTTTACCCACTGTTCAGTTCAGTTCAGTTCAGTTCAGTTCAGTCTTTCAGTCGTGTCTGACTCTTTGCGACCCCATGAATCGCAGCACGCCAGGCCTCCCTGTCCATCGCCAACTCCCAGAGTTCACTCAGACTCATGTCCATCGAGTCAGTGATGCCATCCAGCCATCTCATCCTCGGTCGTCCCCTTCTCCTCCTGCCCCCAATCCCCACTGTAGGTGCCTAATATTGGTCTTGTTACATTGGACCTATTAGTAGTTAGGGCTTTTTCTTGATTTCTTTGCCCTCTCCAGCCTCTTTTCTCATTCCTTTTGTTTGCTGCCAGGATATTTGACAGAGGGTGGCTGGGAGAGAGGGGAGATGGGGAGATGTATTTTGAAGTTAAAATGTAGAAAACTTGATGGATTGGATATGTAAGGTAAAAGTACAGGAGGAATCAAAAGTTTTATGACTTAAGCAACTGGGTGAAGATAGGGACAATTTCTATATGGAGAAGTGGGCAGAGAGTCAACATGTGCTTGACAGCTAGGATTCAGTGGAGAGAAAATTGGGGGTAGAAAATGGAGATTTTCTCTCATTCGTTCGTATATCAACTGCTGGAACTACCTACATAAATCTCTAAACCTGTTTCCCCAAGGCCTGCTGAATACCATAGGGCAGTTTTTCACCCACCAGGATGCATAATTATGGGCTTCCCCAGTGGCTCAGTGGTAAAGAATCCTCCTACAATGCAGGAGATGCGGGTTCAGTCTCTGGCACTGGAAGATCCCTTGGAGAAGGGAAAAGCCTACCCACTCTGGTAATCTTGCCTGAAAAATCCCATGCACAGAGGAGCCTGGTGGGCTACAGTCCATGAGGTCACAAAAGACTTAGGACTAAGGACTGAGGACACGACTTAGTGACTAAACAACAACAAAATAATTATATAAGATATCACAATGAAGTCATAAGCTTTATCTTTAGAAGGACAAACTAAGGAGATAAGCTGGGAGATACCATTGCTCCTTCTGCTTGCCTTATATCTATATAGAAATGGAATTAGAAATCCTTGGCATCCCTGTAACCTGATCTATGAGAGCCTTAAGTTGTATTACAGATATGCTCAAGGAGACATGGGAAGGTGGGGCATCCCTGTCTAGCATGTTGTTGTCATAGTTACTCATTTCACAAATTTTTGTTTATTTATTTGCCAGTTTTATTGAGAAGTAATTGACATACATCTCTGTATAAGTTTAAGGCATGTACTATAATGGTTTCATTCACATATACTGTGAACTGATGACCATAATCAGTTCCACTCACATCTGTCTTCTCTTATAGATTCAAAAAAAAAAAAAAAAAAGAAAGAAAGAAAGAAAGGGAAAAACTTCTCCTTGAGATGAGAACTCTCAGGGTTTACTCTTGTAATAGCTTTCCTGTGTATTCTACAATGTGTATGCTCAGTCACTCAGTTGTATATGACTGTTTGCGACACCATGCACTGTAGCCTCCAGGCTCCTCTCTCCATGGGGTTTTCCAGGCAATGATACTGGAGTGGGTTGCCATTTCCTTCTCTCTCCATGGGGTTTTCCAGGCAATGATACTGGAGTGGGTTGCCATTTCCTCCTCCAGCGGATCTTCCCAACCCAGGGGTGGAACCCGTGTCTCCTGCGTCTTCTGCAATGGCAGACAGATTCTTTGCCACTGAGTCACCTGGGAAGCCCATGTCCTACAACAGTTAGCTATAATCCTGTTGTACCTTGCATCCCCAGTACTTATCTATCTTATAATTGGAAGTTTATACCTTTTAGCACCGACCTTCAATCCCCTGTCTCATTCCCCCTACTACCCCCAGCATTTGGCAGCCACAACTCTGATCTATTTTTCTGCAACTTTTTGTTTAATATTTCATATACATGGAAATAAAGTCATATGGTATTTCTCTTTCTCTGCCTGGCTTGTTTCACTTGGCATCATGCCTTTAAGGTTCATCTGTGTTACAAATGGTATCTTAGTTTTTATGACCGAATAAAATTTCACTATTTATAACTTCTTTATCCATTCATCCATTGATGGACACTTAGGTTGCTTCCTTGTGTAGGCTATTACAAATAGTGCTGCTGTGAGCATGGGGGTGCGAATATCTTTCTGAGTTAGTGTTTTTATTTCCTTTAGCCGTAGTCCCAGAAATGGAACTGCTGGATCATATGGTAGTTTTAATTTTTTGAGGATTCTCCATTCTGTTTTCCATAGTGGCTCTGCCAATTTACAATCCCTCTGAACAACTGCAGAGGTCCCTTTTCTCCACACCCATAGCGTATTTTTGACATGGCCATTCTCAGGTGATATCTCACAGTGCTTTTAATGTTCACTTCCCTAATGACCAGTGTCACTGCACATCTTATTATGTACTTGGTGGCCTTTTGTGTATCTCCTTTGGGGAGATGTCTATTTAAGCCCTTTGGCCATTTTTCAGTTGAGTTAGGTGTCTTTTTTTTTCCTATTAAATTGTATGAATTCTTTATGTATCTTGGATATTAACCTCTTACCAGGTACATGGTTTGCAATTATTTCTTCCCATTCTGTAAGGAAGGGAAATTTGAAGTATTGTTTGAAATCCTTCTACATGCCAGGCTCTCATGAAGGCACTGAGAATAGAGCAGGGAAAAAGACCAAATCCTTGCCTTTATGGGAATTAAATTCCAGAACATCAACTATGTCAGTACCCTCTTCACAAATTTGTCACCCATTTCTGCAACATAACATTAAAAAAGGCTTTTTTAAAATTTATTTTATATCATTATTGGAGTGTAATTGCTTTACAATGTTGTGTCACTTTCTTCTGTACAATGAAGTGAATCAGCTATATGTATACATATATCCCCTCCCTCTTAAGCCACCTTCCCACCCTCCCCACCCAACCTCTCAAGGCCATCACAGAGCATCCAACTGAGCTCCTTGTGCTTTATACCAGCTTCCCACTAGCTATCTGTTTTTACAGTGTTCTTGCCTGGAGAATCCCAGGGACAGAGGAGCCTGGTGGGCTGCCATCTGTGGGGTCACACAGAGTCGGATATGACTGAAGCGACTTAGCAGCAGCAGCAGCAGCAGCAGTGTATGTATATCAGCGCTATTCTCGTAATTCAGCAGCATAACATTTAGCCTTTTGCTTAAATCAAACATACCTACTACTTGCTGTTCCCCAAATCACACACATTCTCACTCTCTTTCATTTGCCTTTGCTCAGTCTCTCACCCACCTGCTTCTCTGTTCCTCTGAGTGGGCCAGTCTGACCCAGGCAGGATTGGTGTTACCACAGGGGGATGCTGGTCAGCAGCCAGTTCTAACTGGCAGATGCTTGTGCTAGACCAGTTATTCACCATTTCACTGTTAGCCATGCACCCACCCTTCCGGGTGCAGCTCAAGTCTCTCTGCAGCCTTTTCTGGCTCTTTCCTCCATCTTCAGTGATCTCATCTTCATGTGAATGGCTGGTACCCACGGGTTTATCCCACTTATTTCACAAAGCTCACAGACTTTCTTATGACATCTGACATACAGTTGTTTGCATTTTATTAAAAAAAATTGACTTAGGCTTTTGTCTTTTCTTCCAAATTAGATAACATGCTCCTTGCACAACTCAGACACTAAATCTGCACTTTGTAATTGATCAGTGCATCAGGCTGGACTCAGCATCTCATAACTAACTGTCTGCTGGGGACTTACAGTGGAGAGGGAGCTCTCTGCTGATATTCTGTGTTAGTGTGCTTATCTTTAAGCAATTCCATCCTCCAGGGCCTTCTTCTGCCCCCAGCTCCTGTCTCAGAGCCATTCCCCATCACCTTTTCTTGTGGGGCATTACCATGCCAGCACCCCTTAGGATGCTTGGCTGGTTTTCTGCATTAAGAGGACAGTGGGACGTCTTGCTTGCCAGCCAATTTAATGTAGGCTGACACTGCTGGCACACTGAATTAAGGTGGAGGAGCCAGCTGCCTCAGAGAAGAGTCCATTCCTATGGAGATTAAAACAAGAAAATGACAGAGCGCGAAACACCTTTATTTTCAACTTATATTTAGATGGAGAGAAGGCAGTACTTAAGCCAGAGCAGAGGATGAGCTCTGATTGTTAATTGCTAAGTGAGGTGCAGTATTTTAATTTAACACAGTCATTTGTAGAACTAAGCAAAAGAGGTACATATTCTTTGCTATTACCCATGATATACGGCTGAATATTTGAGAATTAATCATTTTTGGATGTTCCAGATTTGTCATTTTAAAACTGTAACTCCAGTAGTAGTTTTTCCCCTCTGGGTAGAAGCCAAAGGAAAAATGTTGTCGCCTTTTATCTAAGAGAGTCATGACTACCATACGGTAAAGCTGGTTGACAGATTTACTCAAATAACCCGCCAATTATTTAACAAATTTCAAATATTTCACTGCAGTTTGATGGTCTAGTCAGCTACCTGAGCAACTACACGTAGAGTTTTGCAACAAGCGTCTCCATGCAGTTCCATAAAGCACTTACTCTTCCTTTTTTTACTTTCCAGTAATATTCCTATTTCAATATTCCTACTCTAATTCTAAAGTCATGTGAGCGCAAAGCAGAGTACATTGGTGGAACTGACTTCCTGGCTGTAGGGGCAACAGTGATGCATCTTGGGTAATCTTTTGGAAGTGAAGTGAAAGTGTTAGTGACTCAGTTGTGTCCCACTCTTTGAGACCCCATGGACTGTAGCCCACCAGGCTCTTCTGTCCATGGGATTTTCCAGACAAGGATACTGGAATGGGTTGCCATTTCCTTCTCCAGGGCTTCGTCCCAATCCAGGGATTGAACCCAGCTCTCCTGCATTGTAGGCAGATTCTTTACCATCTCAGCCACCAGGGAAATCCTTTGGAAGGAAAGGAAAATTTCAGATCTAAGAATAGCTCAGTTCACTCACCCCATTAATCAGCCCTTCATTGAGCATCCGGAATGTGATGCACTGAGCTTGCAGCCATGAAGTTCAAGGAATAAGGCAGGGGTTCACTCCTCCAACTGAGCATTTCAGTCTTTTGGGAAATGTTAAAAAATATAGATGCTTAGGCCCCACTTTGTGACTCAGTGGTAAAGAGTCGACTTGCCAGTGCAGGAGACATGGGTTCCATCCCTGGTTCGCATGGGAGCCCACTTCAGTGTTCTTGCCTAGGAAATCCCAGGACGGAGGAGACTGTGGGCTACAGTCTGTGGGGTTGCAAAGAGTCAGACACGACTGAGTGACAGAACAACACTACCATCTTTCCAGGCAATTGTCACCTTGGGTTGAGTAAACTGGTATAAAGTATAGTTTGGTGCAAGGCAGTAGGAGTCTAATTTATACCTATTGAGGGACTTCATTTACATTTATTACTCTGATTGTTTTAGCTCCTTACACAGAAGCCTATAATGCATTTCAAGTGAGAGGCATGGACAGCGTAACTACTGAGTTTAAGGGAGGAACAGATAGTTAGAGGCTGGAGATAGGATTCGAATCTATGCTTTAAGAATAGGTAGGCTATAAATAAACACAGATGTGAGAACAGGACATTTTGAGTGGAAAACTAGCATAAACCTCAGCTCAAGGCGAGAAGGTGTAAGGTGTGTGCCAAGTATTATCTTGATATTAGTTTGAAAATTGTGAGAAATCAGGTAGGCCTGCATAAGAACTTGGGCCCAAAGATCTGACTTTGAGTTTTTTACTACCACTGAGTAACTTTTCACCGACAAGGTATTTCACTTCTCTGAGCTCCAGAGTTGCCACCTCTGCTGAAGGTGGGGCAAGAGTTCTGGGGCTGTATGGACCCAGTGAGGAAATATGTATACAAGCACTTGATAAAATCCAGAGCCCTACACAGTGCTAGATGTTTTATTATTGTCTTTGGGAAGGGAAGGTATTGAGTAGAGGAGTGAGGTGTTAAAAAATTTATTCACTCATCCTGTTCATAAATGAATACAAGAAATAGCTAAAAATAAGCATTCATCATCACTGCGTTACTTTATGTCATTGTGTTTAGGGATTGGAGGCTCACCTTCAAGAGAGAAGGGCCCCTAGCTGCCCACCATGGCTGCAGAGGCTGTACCCGACAAAGCGGAAAGTGAGTATCAGTACTTACCTCACAACTCAGCGCCCGGTGCGTAACAACTCTGTTGGTTATGAACTCTCAGAGTGCTATCTTTATTGGCAAACCTGGAAGAATCCATCTCATTCCCTTTATTTAAATATAACCAACTTTTGAGAGATGTAGAGCAACTCGAGAGATGTAGAGCACGTGTTGCTCTACATATATATTATATTCTACATATATATATATATTCATCTTAACTGAATATACTGTCTGATGCGGTCTTCAGCAGTCATGTATGGCTATTAACTGAATAGCTTGAAATGTGGCTAGTGAAAGTAAGCAACTGAGTATTTAATTTTAATTCAATTTACTTTCAATATAAAACCTGGTAATTCAGTTATTGGAACACTTTTAAGCACGTTTGGAGTAACTTGGTTGGGCATGTGAGTCTATGTTTTTAAGTGGACATTTTATAAATAGAGATAAAGTATTTCTAATATAAATTTGGCATCTGAATTGAGATGTACGTAAGTACAACATACTTACAGGATTTTAAAGACAAAACAAGAAAAGGAATATATTTTGTTAATTTTTTATATTGATTAATGTTGAAATGAAAGTTTGTATATGCTTTATTTAAAATATCCTATAACAGTTATTATATGTTATTAGAATTAATTTCATCTCTTCACTTTTGAAAATGTGACTACTAGAAAATTTTAAATTAGAAATGGGCTACACAATATACTTTATTTAGAGCTGCTCTAGATTTGGCTTCCCCGGTAGCTCAGTTGGTAAAGATCTACGTGCAATACAGACCTGGGTTCGATACCTGGGTTGGGAAGATCCCTGGAGAAGGAAATGCCAACCAACTCCAGTATTCTTACCTAAAATTCCAATGGACAGAGGAGCCTGGTGGGCTACAGTCCATATCTGTGGGGTCACACAGAGTCGGATATGACTGAAGCGACTTAGCAGCAGCAGCAGCAGCAGCAGTGTATGTATATCAGCGCTATTCTCGTAATTCAGCAGCATAACATTTAGCCTTTTGCTTAAATCAAACATACCTACTACTTGCTGTTCCCCAAATCACACACATTCTCACTCTCTTTCATTTGCCTTTGCTCAGTCTCTCACCCACCTGCTTCTCTGTTCCTCTGAGTGGGCCAGTCTGACCCAGGCAGGATTGGTGTTACCACAGGGGGATGCTGGTCAGCAGCCAGTTCTAACTGGCAGATGCTTGTGCTAGACCAGTTATTCACCATTTCACTGTTAGCCATGCACCCACCCTTCCGGGTGCAGCTCAAGTCTCTCTGCAGCCTTTTCTGGCTCTTTCCTCCATCTTCAGTGATCTCATCTTCATGTGAATGGCTGGTACCCACGGGTTTATCCCACTTATTTCACAAAGCTCACAGACTTTCTTATGACATCTGACATACAGTTGTTTGCATTTTATTAAAAAAAATTGACTTAGGCTTTTGTCTTTTCTTCCAAATTAGATAACATGCTCCTTGCACAACTCAGACACTAAATCTGCACTTTGTAATTGATCAGTGCATCAGGCTGGACTCAGCATCTCATAACTAACTGTCTGCTGGGGACTTACAGTGGAGAGGGAGCTCTCTGCTGATATTCTGTGTTAGTGTGCTTATCTTTAAGCAATTCCATCCTCCAGGGCCTTCTTCTGCCCCCAGCTCCTGTCTCAGAGCCATTCCCCATCACCTTTTCTTGTGGGGCATTACCATGCCAGCACCCCTTAGGATGCTTGGCTGGTTTTCTGCATTAAGAGGACAGTGGGACGTCTTGCTTGCCAGCCAATTTAATGTAGGCTGACACTGCTGGCACACTGAATTAAGGTGGAGGAGCCAGCTGCCTCAGAGAAGAGTCCATTCCTATGGAGATTAAAACAAGAAAATGACAGAGCGCGAAACACCTTTATTTTCAACTTATATTTAGATGGAGAGAAGGCAGTACTTAAGCCAGAGCAGAGGATGAGCTCTGATTGTTAATTGCTAAGTGAGGTGCAGTATTTTAATTTAACACAGTCATTTGTAGAACTAAGCAAAAGAGGTACATATTCTTTGCTATTACCCATGATATACGGCTGAATATTTGAGAATTAATCATTTTTGGATGTTCCAGATTTGTCATTTTAAAACTGTAACTCCAGTAGTAGTTTTTCCCCTCTGGGTAGAAGCCAAAGGAAAAATGTTGTCGCCTTTTATCTAAGAGAGTCATGACTACCATACGGTAAAGCTGGTTGACAGATTTACTCAAATAACCCGCCAATTATTTAACAAATTTCGAATATTTCACTGCAGTTTGATGGTCTAGTCAGCTACCTGAGCAACTACACGTAGAGTTTTGCAACAAGCGTCTCCATGCAGTTCCATAAAGCACTTACTCTTCCTTTTTTTACTTTCCAGTAATATTCCTATTTCAATATTCCTACTCTAATTCTAAAGTCATGTGAGCGCAAAGCAGAGTACATTGGTGGAACTGACTTCCTGGCTGTAGGGGCAACAGTGATGCATCTTGGGTAATCTTTTGGAAGTGAAGTGAAAGTGTTAGTGACTCAGTTGTGTCCCACTCTTTGAGACCCCATGGACTGTAGCCCACCAGGCTCTTCTGTCCATGGGATTTTCCAGACAAGGATACTGGAATGGGTTGCCATTTCCTTCTCCAGGGCTTCGTCCCAATCCAGGGATTGAACCCAGCTCTCCTGCATTGTAGGCAGATTCTTTACCATCTCAGCAGCTACCTGAGCAACTACACGTAGAGTTTTGCAACAAGCGTCTCCATGCAGTTCCATAAAGCACTTACTCTTCCTTTTTTTACTTTCCAGTAATATTCCTATTTCAATATTCCTACTCTAATTCTAAAGTCATGTGAGCGCAAAGCAGAGTACATTGGTGGAACTGACTTCCTGGCTGTAGGGGCAACAGTGATGCATCTTGGGTAATCTTTTGGAAGTGAAGTGAAAGTGTTAGTGACTCAGTTGTGTCCCACTCTTTGAGACCCCATGGACTGTAGCCCACCAGGCTCTTCTGTCCATGGGATTTTCCAGACAAGGATACTGGAATGGGTTGCCATTTCCTTCTCCAGGGCTTCGTCCCAATCCAGGGATTGAACCCAGCTCTCCTGCATTGTAGGCAGATTCTTTACCATCTCAGCTACCAGGGAAATCCTTTGGAAGGAAAGGAAAATTTCAAATCTAAGAATAGCTCAGTTCACTCACCCCATTAATCAGCCCTTCATTGAGCATCCGGAATGTGATGCACTGAGCTTGCAACCGTGAAGTTCAAGGAATAAGGCAGGGGTTCACTCCTCCAACTGAGCATTTCAGTCTTTTGGGAAATGTTAAAAAATATAGATGCTTAGGCCCCACTTTGTGACTCAGTGGTAAAGAGTCGACTTGCCAGTGCAGGAGACATGGGTTCCATCCCTGGGTCGCATGGGAGCCCACTTCAGTGTTCTTGCCTAGGAAATCCCAGGACGGAGGAGACTGTGGGCTACAGTCTGTGGGGTTGCAAAGAGTCAGACACGACTGAGTGACAGAACAACACTACCATCTTTCCAGGCAATTGTCACCTTGGGTTGAGTAAATTGGTATAAAGTATAGTTTGGTGCAAGGCAGTAGGAGTCTAATTTATACCTATTGAGGGACTTCATTTACATTTATTACTCTGATTGTTTTAGCTCCTTACACAGAAGCCTATAATGCATTTCAAGTGAGAGGCATGGACAGCGTAACTACTGAGTTTAAGGGAGGAACAGATAGTTAGAGGCTGGAGATAGGATTTGAATCTATGCTTTAAGAATAGGTAGGCTATAAATAAACACAGATGTGAGAACAGGACATTTTGAGTGGAAAACTAGCATAAACCTCAGCTCAAGGCGAGAAGGTGTAAGGTGTGTGCCAAGTATTATCTTGATATTAGTTTGAAAATTGTGAGAAATCAGGTAGGCCTGCATAAGAACTTGGGCCCAAAGATCTGACTTTGAGTTCTTTACTACCACTGAGTAACTTTTCACCGACAAGGTATTTCACTTCTCTGAGCTCCAGAGTTGCCACCTCTGCTGAAGGTGGGGCAAGAGTTCTGGGGCTGTATGGACCCAGTGAGGAAATATGTATACAAGCACTTGATAAAATCCAGAGCCCTACACAGTGCTAGATGTTTTATTATTGTCTTTGGGAAGGGAAGGTATTGAGTAGAGGAGTGAGGTGTTAAAAAATTTATTCACTCATCCTGTT
Organism: Oreotragus oreotragus; assembly: GCA_006410675.1. NCBI lineage: Eukaryota > Metazoa > Chordata > Mammalia > Artiodactyla > Bovidae > Oreotragus > Oreotragus oreotragus. Next base: position 162,383 of record SJYX01006654.1, on the reverse strand, counting down.
CATAAATGAATACAAGAAATAGCTAAAAATAAGCATTCATCATCACTGAGTTACTTTATGTCATTGTGTTTAGGGATTGGAGGCTCACCTTCAAAAGAGAAGGGCCCCTAGCTGCCCACCATGGCTGCAGAGGCTGTACCCGACAAAGCGGAAAGTGAGTATCAGTACTTACCTCACAACTCAGCGCCCGGTGCGTAACAACTCTGTTGGTTATGAACTCTCAGAGTGCTATCTTTATTGGCAAACCTGGAAGAATCCATCTCATTCCCTTTATTTAAATATAACCAACTTTTGAGAGATGTAGAGCAACTCGAGAGATGTAGAGCACGTGTTGCTCTACATATATATTATATTCTACATATATATATATATTCATCTTAACTGAATATACTGTCTGATGCGGTCTTCAGCAGTCATGTATGGCTATTAACTGAATAGCTTGAAATGTGGCTAGTGAAAGTAAGCAACTGAGTATTTAATTTTAATTCAATTTACTTTCAATATAAAACCTGAATTCAGTTATTGGAACACTTTTAAGCACGTTTGGAGTAACTTGGTTGGGCATGTGAGTCTATGTTTTTAAGTGGACATTTTATAAATAGAGATAAAGTATTTCTAATATAAATTTGGCATCTGAATTGAGATGTATGTAAGTACAACATACTTACAGGATTTTAAAGACAGAACAAGAAAAGGAATATATTTTGTTAATTTTTTATATTGATTAATGTTGAAATGAAAGTTTGTATATGCTTTATTTAAAATATCCTATAACAGTTATTATATGTTATTAGAATTAATTTCATCTCTTCACTTTTGAAAATGTGACTACTAGAAAATTTTAAATTAGAAATGGGCTACACAATATACTTTATTTAGAGCTGCTCTAGATTTGGCTTCCCCGGTAGCTCAGTTGGTAAAGATCTATGTGCAATACAGACCTGGGTTCGATACCTGGGTTGGGAAGATCCCTGGAGAAGGAAATGCCAACCAACTCCAGTATTCTTACCTAAAATTCCAATGGACAGAGGAGCCTGGTGGGCTACAGTCCATGGGGTCTCAAGAGTCGGACACTAGCCAGTAAACCACCACTGGACTTGGCAACATTTCAAGTAATCTTAAATTTAGGCTTATGTGGCCTGATTGAGGAACTTTTGGTGCTGAACATAGAGCTGGGATGATTAAGATTTTCTATTTTGTTATTACCTTTACTTGGCTCCTGTACCCAGGCAGTCTGTGATATAGGCCAGCTGACATCTATCTGTCCAGGGTTACAAATATAGATGGTGCAGTGTGAATCACTTTAAAATCTTCCCATTTGGATAATACAGCACATTTTTCAAGATGGAAAGGGTAGAAAAGGAGGACGATCCAGGAAATGGAGGAGGAATGTTCTTGAGCTTCACTTTGTCTCTGGGTCATGCCCGTAATTACTTAAATTAGATTTGAAGTCTTGTTTCTATGAGCTTGGAATTCCCCTACATCTTCTTAGCAACCTACCCCAGTCTGAGAATGTAGTGATTTTTGTGGGGGAGGAGGGGTAAATTGTAAAGTCTCCCTGAGGTACATAAGAAAGTTATTAATCATTTATTGTTGCAAAGAGAATAAGACACTTTGCTTAAGGAGAATATAATTGGGGAAGTGAGTAACCTTGTATCTATAAGAGACAACAGAATGCCTTTAAGTTAAATTGAAAAGTTGAGTCTTAATGCAGTATGGGTTGTGGAAAAATTGTTGAATGTAGATTTTAGATGATGAAAACCCATATGCCCCTTGAAATTTAGGTTTTGCTTGATTTTAAGATTCTTTCTCAAAAGAGATTAGAAATAAATTTTGTTTTCTTCACTTAAAAGTCATGGAATTGAATGTAAACTATTTTATTGGAGATGTCTCTCAGGACATTTCTTCACTTTCTAGTTTCTACAGCTCTTCGTTCAGTTCAGTTCAGTCGCTCAGTCGTGTCCAACTCTTGGCGACCCCATGAATCGCAGCACGCCAGCCCTCCCTGTTCATCACCAACTCCTGGAGTTCACTCAGACTCACGTCCATCGAGTCTGTGATGCCATCCAGCCATCTCATCCTCGGTCGTCCCCTTCTCCTCCTGCCCCCAATCCCTCCCAGCATCAGAGTCTTTTCCAATGAGTCAACTCTTCGCATGAGGTGGCCAAAGTACTGGAGTTTCAGCTTTAGCATCACTCCTTCCAAAGAAATCCCAGGGCTGATCTCCTTCAGAATGGACTGGTTGGATCTCCTTGCAGTCCCAGGGACTCTCAAGAGTCTTCTCCAACACCACAGTTCAAAAGCATCAATTCTTCGGTGCTCAGCCTTCTTCACAGTCCAACTCTCACATCCATACATGACTACTGGAAAAACCATAGCCTTGACTAGATGGACCTTAGTCAGCAAAGTAGTGTCTCTGCTTTTGAATATACTATCTAGGTTGGTCATAACTTTAATTAAAGTCTCCTGGTTCTAGCTTCCCTCTCCCTCTCCTCCTAAGTTTCCCTGGTCCCCCAACCCTTTGTTTATTTTGTAATTGTTTGCTGTATGTTTGCTATTTTTAGCCAAGGAATTTTTTTCCTACAAAATAAAACTTAGGAAGAGCTCAGATATGTAAAACAGATAAAGCCTGAGCTGCTCTGAGTAAAGAGGAGCCCCCAAGGCAGTGAAATTGATGAAGCACAACTTTAAAACTGCTGCCTGAGTCTGGATTTGATTCGTTGTGTTATTTCTCTTGGGATACTTCCTGTTTTAAATCTTACCTCTAATAATACAATGTGAAAAGACTTCTATCTTTAGAGGGAAATTCATACTGAGTGAACTGGCAACAGCAGGTGTTAGTGATATATGCTGGCCTCTGTGACAGTATGATACTAAATGTCATGTACTCATTTTCACTATTTCTGGTGTTAGGCTCTAAGCCCCTAGAAGGCTGGGATATTAAGTTGTCTTATTTATTTCAATGTGTTTAGCACCAAAACAGCACCTAGGACTTAGTAGGTGCTTAGAAAATATACACTAAACTGAGTCTTATTGAATATGTGTGCTAAGTTGCTTCAGTCATGTCCAACTCTTTGGGATCCTATAGAGTGTAGCCCTCCAGGCTCCTCTCTCCATGGGTTTTCCAGGCAAGAATACTGGAGTGGGTTGCCATTTCCTTCTCCATCACTGAATATGAGTTAGTGCTTTTTTGTTTTTGTTAGTCATTAAATCCTGTCTGACTCTTTGTGACCCTGTGGTCTGCAGCATGCCAGGCTTCCCTGTCCTTCATCATCTCCCAGAGTTTGCTCAAACTCATGTCCATTCAGTCGGTGATGCCATCCAACCATCTCATCTTCTGTCACCCTCTTCTCCTGCCCTCAATCTTTCCCAGCATCAGGATCTTTTCCATTGAGTCAGCTCTTTGCATCATGTGGTCAAAGTATTGGAGCTTCAGCACCAGTCCTTCAAAAGAATATTCAAGGTTGAGTTCCTTTAGGATTGACTGGTTTGATCTCCTTGCTGTTCCTTGAAAGATTCCCAAGAGTCTTCACCAGCACCACAGTTCAAAAGCATCAGTTCTTTGGCACTCACTCTTCTTTCTTTGCTTCCTTCTTGCTTTTTCAGCACCTGTGAAATCAAGCACAGGAGTTCAGACACTGACTCTGACACAGGCACAGGGGGCCTAAGCCATATGGCCATACATCTTTGTGCAGGCAACCTTCTTAGTAAACTGTTGTGAAGTCTCTGAAGAATGCAGCCTATTTGTAGAAAAAAAATGGGAATCCTGTGATTAAGGGCAGTTACTTTGTTATGAATATAAGAAACACATGTTTGTTAGGCCCCAGGTCTTTCTGGATGCAGGAAAGACTTGCTTAATGAAAGACTTGCTTAATCAAGAGACGGCCAGTGGCTCATTCTCTTCTCTGTCATAGTTTCCATAATTAGATCTTCTTCCAGTGTCTTCAGTTCAAATTAACTAGAGCAACTGTACAGATTCTATAAAGCACTGAGAGAAATCTGAAGTTCTATGAACTATTAATCACACTAGCTTTAAACTGGTGATATATGAAGAGTGAGTTTAAAAAAAGATAAAAGTGTAAGAAAATATTTTAGGCTAGTGAAATCACTTGGCATTAGAGATTCATTTTCTTTCTTTATGGTGATATTACTATTTACACTCATGTTTTAGATCAGTTTAATATGACTATTTCAACCTCTTCATGAACTTTATCATAAAATATTTATTATTACTTATAATGACTTTTTATTGCATTTTGGGGATTTAGTAACTTGAAACCAAATTATGAAGAGATTTCATTATTTGTAAACCTATTTATGAATTAGTTTTGGATAAAAAGGACTGTAATAAAACCAGATTTTTTCAAACTAATTTAGAAAGTCGAAATTTATCTTTGTGCTATTGAAGTAATGAGGATTGATTAATGAAGTTAATTATATAAACATTGTTGGATAAAATTTAGCCCAATGACAGTAATAATACAACTATAACTACAGTAGTAATAATTGGTCACATTTGAAAGTTTATTATGTGTCAGGCCCTGTGCTAAATGCTTTGTAACCCAGTCCAATGTAATCTTCAAAACAATTCTGTGCAATATGTATTATTATTATTATCTCTATTTTACAAGTGAGAAAATGAAGGTTTAAGGACAATAAAATATAGTTCATGAACAAATTGAAATTCGGAGCAAAATAATACAACTCAGGAATGAGAGCTCTTAAAAATAATTTTATATGGTTTGGATATGTATTTTCAAATAGAGCTTTAATGACAGACTTTTTTTTTTTAACAGAGAGGGAGGAGACCTTGACAGCTCCCTCTTAATAACTGAAGTTATAATGCGCACTTGAACATATAAAAGCTGCATGCTTACATACTTATCCCATTGTGAACAAAGAAACAAAAGCCTCAAAGATTANTTTCAAATAGAGCTTTAATGACAGACTTTTTTTTTTTAACAGAGAGGGAGGAGACCTTGACAGCTCCCTCTTAATAACTGAAGTTATAATGCGCACTTGAACATATAAAAGCTGCATGCTTACATACTTATCCCATTGTGAACAAAGAAACAAAAGCCTCAAAGATTATTAACTGGATGAATTCTTAACATCAAAGTTGTTTAATTTCTTGCAATTTTAGATTCATTTGTTGAACATATACCTATCCTTGGATATTATAAAAATAAATAACACACTATCTTTGCCTTTTCTGAGGCTTTGAGATATGATTATCTTGTGATGCCTTCAATATTTAACTCTTTGGTTCAAAGGCTACTTTTTAGTAATGTGAGAAGATCATAACAGCTGCCTCAGGACCTGAGATGACAGTGAGGGCCCAGGACTGCTCATTTGGAGTCAAGGTGCCCATGTCTTCAGTAGGACGATCTCTAGATCTGTGTGAAGTCATTCTCTGTGGCTGCCCTTCTCTGCCCTTTTAGGAAGATCCCAGGCCTTGTTCTGATGGTGAATACTGAACACACTGGTCAACAGGGATCCCAGCGAGGAAGAAAATGCCGCCTTGGAAATTTAAGCTCCGCTGTCAAAGGCTAAGTTTTAGTCATGAAAGGGGAAGCAGAATGGCTCTCTCAGCACATTACAAGAGGGGCAGAATGATTGCTGGCTTGACATGAAAATGTCTTAATCTGTTCAGGAGGCTGAACCAGAATATCATAATGTGGGTGGTTTATAAATAATAAAAATTCATTTCTCATGGTTCTGGAGAGTGGGAAGTCCACAATCATGGCATTAGCAGATTTGAGGTTTGGTGAAGGCCTGCCCCCTCATTAATGGATGTCTTCTCACCATGATACTCACATGGTGGAAGAGGGCTATCTAGCTCTCCGGTTCTCTTTTATAAGGGCACTAATATCAGTCATGAGGCTCCGCTCTCATGGCCTAATCACTTATCCAAAGCCCCACCTCCTAATACTATCACATTGGGCATTAAGTTTCAACATATCAATTTTGCGTGGATGTATATACTCAGTTTTAGCAGAAAATGTCAATGAAATGTGAGTACTCCACTAGGGTGATCAGCCATACCTCAAAGGAGTCTCCAAAACTCACAAGGACTGTGTGATAATTAGGAAAAGTAGCAGTACTCTTGCCTGGGAAATCCCATAGGCGGAGGAGCCTGGTGGGCTGCAGTCCATGGGGTCGCGAAGAGTCGGACACGACTGAGAGACTTCACTTTCACTTTTCTCTTTCATGCATTGGAGAAGGAAATGGCAACCCACTCCAGTGCTCTTGCCTGGAGAATCCCAGGGACAGGGGAGCCTGGTGGGCTACCGTCTATGGGGTAGCACAGAGTCGGACACGACTGAAGTGACTTAGCAGCAGCAGCAGCAGATGTGTTAAAAAAAAAAAA
>SJYX01006654.1:135418-154742 GCA_006410675.1 Oreotragus oreotragus | reverse complement strand
AACCAAAAAACAGCAAGCAATTCTGGAGACCAGCACCTTGTGGACTTCCAGCATGACTGACTTTAGAAGGCATTTGGCCTCCCTGTATCTCAGAGCTTTCCCTGAAAATGATGAGATCATCTCTAAGGTCTTCTGTGGAATGAAAATGTAATGGCTTTTATGAATATGCATTTTCACCAAAAACTAATGACTTAATCATTTTACATATTAATACATGAATATTGTCATGTATGACACATGACAATATTGTAATTATAAGTAGTTGTAGGGGACTTTTGATTAGTTACAGGAAAGAAATTAAAGGAGGAAAGGTTATCTTAAGAGGGGGAAAAAAAGAGGACAATTTGTGGAGTCACAGCTTAGAACAGATCACTGCCTTTGAACTGGGACCCAAGTGGTCTGGTTAAAAGCCCCTTCAAAATAGATTTCAGTTGAAATTTGGTGTAAGAGACAATTTTAATTCCTTAACTCCTGTCTCTTAAATGTGAAGACACTGTGTCCTATGACTTTGAATGGTGACATTTATATGAACCATTTTGTGATTTACATGTGACTTTGTGTTCCAGTTTATTAGAAGAGTATGTCCACTTCTTCACAAGTGTGTACATGAAGGCTAGACAACTACTTTTGCAAAGAAGAAAGAAATCCGTCAATCATTGTCCTTAGAAATATGTAGCCAGCCCTGAATATGAGCAGATACAGTGGCAAATGTGGGAGCACAGGGAGATTTGAACTTGGTGATGACTTTACATACTTTCCATGGGTAAGAGAAGGTGGAGGGGAGAAAATAGGGAGCAAAGGGAGATGCCCTTTCTTTAATAACTGCAGAGTGACAGCTTCATCCCAATGATGGGATATCTTAGTAGATGCTTTCTCTCCTAACCCAGCACTGTTTAAGTGGGTTAAGAGTCTATCTGTTCCTCCCATTCACTGCTTGGATCTCCCTCCTCAGAATATCATTGCCCCAAAGTAACAGTGGGCGGTGGTCCATGAGTCTGCATGGTGAAAAACAAGGGGAAATTTTGTGAAGGAATAAAGAGTTTACTCCAGTGTTTCATTATGAAATTTTCAATAGCAAGCTTGAAAGAATTTAAAATCAATACCCATAGGCCTACGACCCAGTGCTCACCATTCATATTTTATGTGATTTGATTTATCACATATTTATCCATCAAGCAACATACATAGCCTTAGTCAGTATTCAATATTTTAAAATAGTTTTCTTTTAATGTAAAATGTACAACAATGAAACGCAGAGATCTTAATATATATTCACTGAATTATGATAACATACCTGTGTAATCTATTGTGTATCAAGATATAGAACATTGTCATCTCCCTAGAAATTTCCTTCATGTCCCTTCTCAGTGAGCCTTGAAGATCACTATTCTGGGTTTTTCTCCTATATATTAGCTATATTTCCACTAGAACTTTATTTAAATAGAACCATATAGTATTTGCTTTTTTGACATAATGCTTTTGCTTATATAACATAATGATTTTGAGATTCATTCGTGTTGTGATGTATGTCAGTAGTTTGATCCTTTTTTGTTGCTTAGTCGTATTTTATTGTATGATATACCAGCTTGTCTGCTGTTCTCTTGTTGATCCCCATCTGGCTGTTTCCAAGTTGAGTCTATTATGAATATAACTGCTGTGAGCATTCTTGTACAAGTCTTTTATAAATACATGTTTCATTCTCTTTGGAAAATACCTAGGAGTGGGATTGCTTAGTTGCAGGGAAGGTGTGTATAAGAAATTTCCATAGCTTTTCCAAACTATTTATCCTATTTTGTATTTCCACCGATGACACATGAGGTTCCAGTAGGTCCACTGCCTCATCAACATTGGCCGTTACCAGTCTTTTTAATTTTAGCCGTACTGGTGAGCATGTGGTGGTATATGCTATGGTCTCAAGGTTTGTGTCCCCCTAAAATTCATATGTTGAAATCCTAATGCACAAAGTAAGGATGGTATTAGGGGTTGAGGTCTTTGGTGGGAGGTGATTAGGTCATGATGAGTGCTTATATAAAAGAGGCCCTGGAGACCTTCCTACTCCCTTCTAGCAAGTAAGGATACAAGTAGATGTCTTTGGCCAGGAAGAGGGCCCTTCCCTGACCATACTGTCAATCCTGATCTTGGACTTCCAGCTTCCATAATGGAGAGAAATAAATTTCTGTTGTTTACAAGCTACCCGGTCTCTGATACTTTGTTGTATCAGCCCACACAGACTAAGATAGTATCTTATTATGGTTTTAATCTGCACGAAGATGGAGTTTCTAAATGCTTAAAATTTGAGTAGGTGAAAAGAAGAGAAAATCTTGATACTAAGGTTACTTAAAGGAGGTATAGTTAAAGAAATGGGGAGCATCCTGGCCAGACTGAAAAGCTGATTTGATAAGTAATATATTGAAATTTTGCTGTGTCCAGGGTAAGAGAAGAAAGCCAAGAAACACTTATAAACATCAAAATCAGCTAACAGTAGAGGAAATATATAAGGAGGAAATCTTAGACAACACTAGTTAAGATGATATATTTTTTGTACATGCTATAGAATTCTATGACTTCCCTGGTGACTCAGACGGTAAAGCATCTGTCTACAATCCGGGAGACCTGGGTTCAATCCCTGGGTCAGGAAGATCTCCTGGAGAAGGAAATGGCAACCCACTCCAGTCTTCATGCCTGGAAAACCCCATGGATGGAGGAGCCTGGTGGGCTACAGTCCATGGGGTTGCAAAGAGCTGGACATGACTGAGCGACTTGGCTCAGACAGTAAAGCGTCTGTCTACAATGCAGGAGACCTGGGTTCCATCCCTGGGTCGAGAAGTTCCCTGGAGAAGGAAAAGGCAACCCACTCCAGTACTCTTGCCTAGAAAATCCCATGGACGGAGGAGCCTGGTGTCCATGGGGTTGCAAAGAGTCAGACACGACTGAGCGACTTCACTTTCACTTTCATACATAGCTCTGGGTAGAATGAATAAGAATCTTAGGAAAATAGTTATCATTATAATGCTACTGACTTGAAGATATAAGGAGGAGCCTGGTGTCCATGGGGTTGCAAAGAGTCAGACACGACTGAGCGACTTCACTTTCACTTTCATACATAGCTCTGGGTAGAATGAATAAGAATCTTAGGAAAATAGTTATCATTATAATGCTACTGACTTGAAGATATAGATATATATATATATTTTTATTTCAGCTATTTCTACTAAATTAACTTAAACTTCTGAGTTTTATTTTTAAGTTATAATGTTATCAAATTATAAGGTAATACTCTTGAAGAAATGTACAGTCATATTAATTAGTCATCAGATATAGAAACTTGGATAGAGTTACTAATAACTTGTGTATTCAAATCATTTGTGTCTTCTATATTTAAAAGCTTTCAGAGCTAAAGGAGATTTCAATTCTGTGTGTTTTATTTGGTCTCCCTGGACTTAGGATAATCTAACATTCTGATCATTGTAAGCTAATTTAAGTAAAATATTACATTTAAGGAACATTATGTAACTTTTTTTTTGTACTCTAACATCTACTTATATAATTCACATTTTATAATATCCTGCAAGATTCATAAATTTCCAAATTTCAGTTTCATCGTTTTGCCATTTTTGGTTAAGAAAGTACATTAGTTACATTAAAAAAAGCAAACCATTTTTCTGTTTCTATTTCAGATTCTATATTAGAGATTCCCAAGCAAGATTTTTTTCAAGAAGCAAAAACTCTCATTGCTCAACATTATAAGAAAATAAATGAGGTTAGTGCTTTGAATTTAACTAACACTGTATTTTTCAGGAAACTAATAACAAACAATTGTTACAAATGATTGCATGAACCCTAATAGATTTTGAACAGAAGAGAAAATGAAATCCTTACTAGCTATAAAAGTTGATTTCAGGTTGCATTTAAAAAGAAAAGATTTTTCAGCTCTACAGATTATTTAATTACATATATGTTCAGTTTGTACATTTAACTTAATTTTTAATGTTTTCTGTTGTTGAATTATAATGGAAGTTTTTGGATTAAATATCTCAAGTAAAGATACCTCTTTAAACACTGTTAGATGAAGCTAAACTAGAAAACACATTGTGAGATGTGTCCCTCCTGTGTCGCCAGCATGACATACTCACCTGCATCTTTTTCCACATCACTTTGTATTAGGACTGTGTACCAGTCTGATTGTTCCTTGAGGGCAGTAGCTGTCTTGTTTGAATGTTGCATCCCTAGCAGCGAGTCTTGTGCCTGGCTCAATAAATAATTGCTTAATGGCATAGACTGGTGGGGAGAAATGAAAAGGAAAGGGGTGGCAAAGAGATAGGAGAAAAGGGTACAGGATGAAATTTTGGAGGAGAGCACTTGGAGAGGAGATGGGAACTTTGGCGAGCAATGGCTGCTGTGACAGATGGCCCTTTGGCTAGATGGAGGAGAGAAGGAGATCTAGGATGGTTTACTGTGTGCCACACTGTTCTCTCTTTTGAATATTATTTTAAAGGAAAAAAAACATATTTTTAAATAAATATTTTAACTTTTTCCATGTTTCCTGTTGAGGGGGAAGAGGATGATATATTTTTTTTAATTGTGTTTCTGCTGTATGATAGAGAGAATCAGCTATATGTCCACATATATCTGCTCCTTCTTGAGCTTCTCCCATCCCATCCCCACCTTTGGTCACCACAGAGCACCAAGCTGAGCCCCCTGTGCTATCGAGCACGTTCCAACTAGCTATCTATTTTACACATGGCAGTGCATATACATCAGTCCTAATCACCCAACTTATTCCTCCTCGTCTACTCTGTGTCCACCCATCCATTCTGTACTTCTGGGTTATTTCTGTCCTGAAAATACATTCATCTGTACCATTTCCCTAGATTTCACACTTGCACATTAATATATTATATTTTTATCTTTCTGACTTGCTCTGTATGACAGATTCTAGTCCCATCCATGTCTCTGTAAATGACCCAATACTGTTCCTTTTATGACTAAGTAATATTCCATTGTATATACATGTATATACATGTATCACATCTTTATCCATTCACCTATCGATGGACATTTAGGTTGCTTCCATATAACTCAGCAACTCTACTACAGAGCATATACCCTGAGAAAATCGTAATTCCAAAAGACACATGCACCCCCAGTGTCCATTGCGGCATCATTTAAAATAGGCAGTACATGAAGGGTTATAATTTTTACACGTGCCTGTTTTGAATGGTCCTGTAGGCTGAGACTGACCATAGGTGGTTTTAATCTTGTAAATAACATTGTCAACATTGCTTACTAATTTTTTCCTCTGATCAATTAGAAGTACTTACAAATTGTATGAATTTCAGTGGTAGGCATGTGAGATGAAAAGTTTACACTCTTCAGAGTTAGATAGCTGTGCCTTAGAACCTTCACTTACTTTCAGAATTTTATCTAATAATAAGAGGACAATATCCTACCTTTGGTTGTTTGGTAAAATGTAATACCAGTATACTGAAACCTCCTTATTGGCATTTTGAGTTGGCATCTGTTTACTTTGTCTGAACCTTTTCTTGTGTGGAGGAGAAGAGCCATAGCCCTGTCTATGGGCTAGAGAATTACTAGACTAGAACAATTATAATTGTTTGGATAACTGCCTATCAGAGACCTGGGACTATATTATTTTCTATTACTCAAGGTAGTCAAAATTAGTAAGCAATTAAGTGATTGCAAGGATCTAAAATACATATCCAATTAGTAATATGCTTTCCTTAAGAACCTATGTCCATGTATAAGCAGTTATTTCTGATTCAACAGAGAATTTTGAGGATGTTACCTTTTTTTTTTTTTTGGACATTTGAAGATTCTCCAAATATGGCTGAAAGTGAATCCTTATTTGTCTATTTAAAAACTATTTTAAAATTGACTTTAAAGCTGTATTAGAAAATATCACATTTGAGGAAAGCATCACTATTTAAAAATTTATATATATATACTTTAAATGGAATATAACACATGCTTGTTAAGGGCTTTTAGAGAACTATGACAGATAACATCTTCTTTATTTGAGTATTGTTATGTGCTTTAAGTAAATGTCTTATACAATAAAGTACTTTGTAAAATATATTTAGTGGGTATAATTTTATTAATTTATTACCTAGTTTTATACAGTTAAATTTAAGTAAATTTATTTTTGTTTATAGAATAAAGTTCCAGGTACTTCTATAAATGTCTTCAGAAATAAACATCAGAAAGCAAAATCTACCAAATTCATACCTTTGGAGATCAAAAAAAAGGAAACGCTTGATGTGGTCCAAGAACTTCAGGCAGCATACAGAAAGATTTGTTTTCCCAAGGACCGTTCCAAAAGTGGACCTTCTGAGGAGCCTCTACAATGGACTGCTTTCCATGAGCCACACATATTTAATATAAAAAAGAAACACAAGGAGCCTATAGATCTAATTGTGAAAGGTAAGTTTTTTGGTGGAGCAAAGAAGTTCAGCAAGCCATCAGGCAGAATTATTTGCTCATGGTGTGCTTTTAATGAAATTTCTACATTTAAACAAAACCCCACATTTTAAATGCTAGCAGTGAAAGGTAGGGAGGCATGACTGGAAGAGATGCTAACCTCTGGGAGCCACCAGAAGGTGAAAAGAAGGCATCCTCGTGGGAAGAGGAAGGCAGAGGAACAGAATGGCTTGATCACTTCTTCCAGTAGACACAGTTCCTAGAGCAGGCAGAGGCCCGTGGCTCTGGGGTCTGTTGTTGAGTGGGGTAGCTAGGGTAGGTGAGCTATTCATGAGGATGTTACCCCAAGACTGTAAAAGGATTTGGGGGAGATATAGAGTTTCCTTTAGGACCTATTGTGGTAAAGACTTCTTCATCAGGATTTCGGTAAAGTGGAACCTGAAGGTCTATTTAAGCAGAGTAACACTGTTTTTTGAGACTAATGTGTTTTCCTGGCCAGAATACATGACCTCTCAAAATGCATTTCTAGTTATAAGCTTTCATAACTTCATCTACATTTCCCTCTTTTGTTATAGCTTACTATGTTATTCATTCATTTGAATTTCTTTCACTCAATGAGTGCCTGCCCTGTGTCAGGCAGTGTGTTAGGAGTTGGAAACACAAAGTTTAAAAGGCTTAGAGAGTAGTGGCAGGGACAAATATTTGGGTCATTTCTTATTCTGACAACTGCTGACATACAGTTGGTGCAAGTGATTATGGAGACACTGAGGAGTAACCAACGAGATGGCAGAGGGAAAATTTCTCACATGAGATCTCATTAGAAATGGGTTTTAAGGAGAAGTTCATTAAAGGTAAGTAGGAACAGGAGAGGCCATTTGAATCAGTGAAAGAGCCAAAGGACAAAAGAAAGTGATATGTCTTGGGGAAGGAGAGATTTGGTAAGAAATGAAGTTGCAGAGATGGGTGAGACTAGGTTTTGATGCGTTTATAATAGCAGACCCAGAAGTTGACCCATGTGTATTCATGAGCCAATGATACTAAAGCTGGGAGAAGGGGAAGGAGTGAAGTATGACTACTTCTTTCTGTCAAGAAAAATAAAACTGGCAGTAGAGCCTGTGGAGAGAATGGTGGCAGAAAGAGATGAGAGGAGGCTGCCCAGGAAAGAGATGATCCACATAAGAGATGGCAGGACCTAAAGCAGGGCAGGAGTGAAGCATGATGAAGTGTCCAGGAGGGATTTATTGCAGTGTTTCTCAGTGTAGTATTCAGAACACTAGTCGTGAGTGATTCACCTTGACACAAGGGTTCTTTGGTTAGATAAGTTTGAAAAATGTATTTACTTCTTGGAGATTCGTATTGAAGATTAATATATTGAAAGCTCTAAGAAACACTACAGGAAAGAAATCTGTTTAATGTTTTTAATCTGCCTATCACCAATTTGTTTAACCAAAGAATTCCCCAATAAAGATACTTAGGTTTCTAGACGGGAAAACTCAACAGGTATCATTAAGGGAATTCAGAGGGAGAAGCAGATTTAGGGCAGGTGGAGACAGGAATGGGAAAGATAACCAATTCAGTTGTAGACCTGTTCAATAGACATCCATTGGGAGATAAACAGTTGGAAGTTGGAAATGGAGCTACTTAGAAAGAACCAGGTTAAGACTGAAGATTTATATTGGGGATCACTGCCATAAATGAACCATTGTGGGGTTCATACATTGTTCAACCAACATTTATTTACTGTGGGAGAGATATAGAGATAAAAGAAGTTTCTTGCCCTCAAGAATTTCAAATTTCATATATGTAATTTGTGTGCAGTTAGATGGAGGAGGATAAATAGGTGATTATAGTATAGTATGACCGACTGTATGTATAACAGTGCTACTGTCTTGAAGTCAATTGGAAATACACCTGATTCAGATTTAGTAATAGGGATGGAATCCCAGGAGATTTAAAGTCTGATAAATTTTGAAGGATGAATAAGTGTTAAGAAGGAAGAAAGGTGCTATGAGAGTCAAGCATCTACATCGTAACGAGTATCTGAGAAATTGATGATAGCGTACTTGAGGGCACTAAAATAATTTTAAATAACTGATATGAGGCTTGGGGACTGTGAGACGAGACCAGCAGAACATTGACATTTAACCTAAAAGTAATCCAGATGTTTTACAGAACAGTTGCAGTGATCACATTTGCATCTGATAACACGTAGTGGCAGTAGAGGTGAGGTGGGATGAATTTTGAAGACACCAGAGACCAATGAGGAGACAGTAATTCTCATAAGCAAGGATGACTTGTATTACATTAGTGGCATTGGGGATAGAAGGGAGGGGAGAGATTTTAGACATATTTGAGAAGTAGAGTTATCTAGAGTTGGTCAACAATAAGGTGGAACAGCAGACATAGAGAAGGGCTGTGGGATTCATGGGCTTAGTGGTACTAAGCAGCACCATGGGAACAGATTGAATTAAAGAGTTGGAGATGCATTCTTACATAATGGTGAAACTGCCACCAGCAATAAGTTGAAATCTAAACTGTGTACATACTGAGCTTTGTAGCTCTAGGTGAAGAAGGTGGGAGGAAATAGCATTACTAAAATGTGTTGGTGGTTTTGGTTGCCTTTGGGAAGTTTTTGTTATAAAAGAGAGATAAACTAAGAAGACTATTGACTGGTTTGCAAGCAGAAATGAGAGCGCATGGAGAGGCACCAAGTATTTGGGTCCTTGGTTTTGAGAAAATAGCTACTAAGATTTATCATTGTAGCAAAAATCAGATTAATGATATGTTTTTACCAACCCAAGCCATTGTTGCAGGTAATCCAAAGGCACTAGCTATTAAGTTGAGAGACTAAAGCAGGAGGTAGAGAAGTGAAGATACAAGGGAAATTTTAAAACTATGTCTAAAAAAAGAGCTTTGAATGTGATTATTGGTGTGCAGAATTCGATGAAAATAGGTTAAAATATCTACCAAATATTTTAGAGAATTTCATTGCTGAAGAAACCATGAACCTAGATTTAAATAAATATTCAAGAGTAAAATAGCCTGGCTTTATCTGGGAGTGCATCACAAAAGCTATACAGTCTCCAAGGAGAATAACAGCAATATTAGCCCAGGTGCAAAGAAAAACTTCTCAGAGCGGATCCAGGGGGCACTAAGGAAATGAACAACAGAGTGCCACTTAGAACAGAATCCCTGTCTGCTCAGGGGACTTCTCAGCGCCTCCCCAGCAGGATTCTATAACTTTCTTTGGCCTAATGATTGCTCCACTGCTGGATGTTGTGTGCTTCCGGGGAAAAGTGGAAATAATTCATGAATTTGGTAGACATTGTTACTAGACCAGAAGGAGCCACATCTGGGCCTGATGGAGAAGATTACAAACAACCGGAGATCCTGGGCTCTGAGCTGGATGCAGTGCTTTGGTGGAACTTTGGGTTGTCTCCTTCGTGTCCTGTCAGGGCATAAAAATGAATGGATATTTGATGTGCAAAAGGGCAGACTATGTGGAGACTGGCTATTTGCTTATTATATCCTTTTTTTCCTGAGTACTTGGTTTTAATACACTCCTCATTTCCCTTGTAGTTAGGAGGAGCTATCTGATTGAGATTTGGCTCAGTGGATTATAGCTGGAAGTGCCGCACATCCATAAAAAATGTCTCTCTAGTGTTTGGCTCTCACACGACAACCCCCCCCTCCTCCATTTTCAAGCATAAGGACTCTTTTTCAACATTCTTAAAACAATTGCCGTTTCATTCATGGGAGAGTGATGAAAGTGCTTTTAGTATCTGTTGATCAAAAAGCTTTTGTTCAGACATGGAATAGATATACAAAGGTTGATGAGTGAGAAAAAAATGATCATGACTTGTTCCCTCACGGAACTTGTAGTCCAGAAAAACAGATATTAATTAAATTGTCAGCTGTATTTGGATTGAGAGTATACAACACGTGAATTGGACCAGGTCTGGGGATCAACAAAGACATCCTAGAGGAAATGTCATTTGAACTAAGGTATGAGAAATGGGAAAGAGTTTCTCAGACAAGGAGTCATTCCTGCTTGGAGTTCTGGGTCTATATGCAATGGCCCAAGGAGGGAAGCACAGAAGTACTTTCAAAAAGTGCAGAAAGAATAGGTGTGGCTGCAGTTCCGATGAGGAGCTGAAGAGAGGTCAGCCGCAGCTGTCAAAAAAGCAGAACCTTGTCAATGCCGCACTCGGAAATGTTCAGCAACTGGTGTGGGGGAGGAGGGAGGAAGCTCCATGTGCAACTTTTGCCCATTTCCACGTGTAAGTACTCTCACGTAGCCAGTTTCAAGCCACTGATGTGACACCACTGATCATGGGAGTTGGGACGAGATGCACGCCGTTTGCTCTCTGGAGCATTTCTGGCACACCCTGTTCATACAGTTTGAGCTCCCCTGGGCTCACTTCCTGTGTCCGCCCTTGCTGTGGTGAGGTTCCTTCCCCAGCGCCTTCCTGGCTTGAGACACCTACAAGAATGGGCTAACCTGTCACACAGGAGGAGCTGGGAAAGGAGGGTGAGGGCTGGTGGATAAACACTTCCTCCTTTCTTTGCCAGGGCAGAAGGGTCTCAGTTACGTTCTGTAAAGCTTCTCAGAAGGTCCCAAATAATTAAGCACTCGGATTCTTGTGGTTGTCAACTCAGAAAAGGATTCTTACATTAGTTCTCCTTTTTTTTCTTCCCCCTCACCCCCACTTTTCATTCCTGATCCCTGAACTCACGTCCTTGAAATGATCTCTTAAAAATGTTTTGGTGGCAAGTTGTCAGTACTTGTCAAAAGATTAGTGGTGGAGTGTGAGGGAAAGAAAAATAAAGGAAAGGTGATTCTCAGGCTTTAGGCCTGATGAACTGAAAGATAAGAATCGCCATTTTCTGAGATAGGGGAGAGAGAGATGTAGTTTTGGAACAGGCAGAAACCCAGAGTTGAGATTTAGGCACATTATGTTGAGGTTCTTAGTGTACACATATATAAATGAAAATGTTATCTAATAGATAGTCTGTTATGTAATTGTGGGTGCATAAGAAAGATTCCCTGGTGGCTCAGAGGTTAAAGCATCTGCCTGCAATGTGGGAGACCTGGGTTCCATCCCTGGGTCGGGAAGATCCCCTGGAGAAGGAAATGGCAACCCACTCTAGTATTCTTGTCTGGAGAATCCCATGGACAGAGGAGCCTGGTGGGCTACAGTCCATGAGTTCACAAAGGGTCAGACATGACTGAGAGACTTCACTTTCACTTTCCAAGAAAGATTGGAGTCATTAACGTGGAGATCTATGTCCAATAGAAATGTAATAAGAGCTACAAAAGTTGTAATTGAAAATTTCCTAGTGACCACATTAAAAAGTAAAAAAGAAGCAGGTAAAACTAATTTCAATAATAGATTTATTTAACCTAATATATCAAAATATGATCATTTAATAGTTAACGTAAAAATTATTAAGGAGATATTTGGCTTTTTTTTTTTTAAACCCCAAGTCTCCCAAATCCAGTGTGTGTTATAGAAATTGGATTAACCAATTTTAGGTACTTAGTAGCTACAGATGATGAGTGGCTCCTGCTCTGGACAACAGAGGTGTAGATTTTATTTATAATCATAGACTTAGAGACATCATCTAAGAAGTAAGTGTAGGTAGAGAAAAAAAATCCAAGGACTAAGTCCTGGCAGTTTCAGTATTTGGAGATCAGGAAGAGGAGTACCCAGCAAAGAAGTGGAAATGGACAGCGAGGAGGGAGGTCAGGAGAGTGTGAGTATGTTGCTCACGGTTCAGGCAGGGAGCAGGAAGGCTGAGACAGGAGGAGCAAAGGAGGACTGGTTCTCAGGATCTCTTAGAGAAGGTGAGTAAGCCTTCCTTATGATGGTCTGTCTCTTTGGGGGATTGTCCTTTTTAGTTATTGTTCAGTTGTTCAGTCGTTTCCAGTTCTTTGCGACCCCATGAATGGCAGCATGCCAGGCCTCCCTGTCCTTCACTGTCTGCTGGAGTTGAGTCGGTGATGCCATCCAACCATCTCATCCTCTGCTGCCCCCTTCTCCTCCTGCCCTCCATCTTCCCCAGCATCAGCATCTTTTCCAATGAGTCAGCTCTTCGTATCAGGTGGCCAAAGTGTTGGAGCTTCAGCTTTAGCATCAGTCCTTCCAATGAATATTCAAGGTTGATTTCTTTTAGGATTGACTGGTTGTCATCACAAGGTCAAGGTTTTGGGGGATGGAGAGTGTGAGAAAGAAGTGAAGGAGGACTCTGGTCATCCTGACTTCCGATTACAGGCTATGGTGAAATCAGAGACACTTTTACTAGGAAAGTCTGCATGTGTCCCACCATACAGCTGTGAAGTGCTGATCTCAGAGTTTGTATTTGAATTAAAATTGCAATCTATTTCTCCAGGTTCTTATCTCAAAAATGTATATTAAGTCTATAACTTGGATCTATTTTTTAAACACATTCCCAATATTCACTTCGATGTGAATGGATGCATGATTGAAGATATCAGTCACATTAATTCTAGAACTTGATTAAAGTTTGTGAGATTAGAAAGAAAAGTGAGTCCTGTGTATGGCGTCTATGTGCCTTTCACTCATGCTGCACTGAAAACTTTGGCTGTGTTACCTTCGATAAGTGAACGTCTTAGGTGAGGACAGGCCACACATTCCTTGAATTTGATCCAAGGATATGAACTTTAAAAATACACTGCAGCAATTATAATATCACATATCTTTAGTAAATATGTTCCCTGTGCTTGCATGTACTTCATGCTTGTATCTTTCTTAATAGAGCAAAATAAAAAATATGAAATGATTTTCTTTCTGAGCACATAGATACTCTATAGTACTGCTTAACCAGTTTCTGTTGTCATACTGCCAGCAATTTCTGGGTCTTGATAATTAAAAGTCATGTGTAAAAGTCAGTTTTTATAATATAAATATAGTTACCATATATTACATTATATTCATCTGCTTATGCATTCCCTTGGGAACAAAAAATACTGAGGTCTAATTTGAGTCATTTAAACTTGAAAACAGATTTCAGTTAATCTCAGTAAGATTTCATGATATTCATGTCAAGCAAGTATATTTAGGGAATATTGGGTGGTTCCTTAGCCAACTTGGAAAGGAATAGATGTGTGTGTGCGTGTGTGTTTGTTGTTTGGTCTTCAGATCACAAATCTGTTTCTTTCAATATAAAATGCTGCTGCTAAGTCGCTTCAGTTGTGTCCGACTCTGTGCGATGAAGGCATAGTAAATTTTAATAGTGCTTTAAAATAACTATGGCTAGAAAGTACTGGAGAAAACCATAAGGGAAAGTGACTTAGTGTCATGTTTGTTTGCCCATAGTGGTGACAAATTACCAAACAGTATTTTGATCAACAATGCTTATAAAATCTTTTATTTTGTATTTTAATGATTTTAAGTATACATAGGATATCAACAAATATATTAAAACTGTTTTTTTTTTTTTACTTGTTCCCACAAAATTATTTGGAGGAAATGAAGACCAGGTTCCATTACAATTTATAAGAAACGTGGAAACTAGAGATTTTTTTAATGAAGTGGAAAATTAAATTGAATTTGGTATTACAAAATAATTTGATTTTGGAAGCTTTGAAACTTGAAATATACTAGTCTTCCTCCCTGTATAAAAACAGACTCAGTAATTTCTAAATGAGGGAATAAATTCGGGTAATATCTTTAGAGAGCATCATACAGAGCATTTTGTAAGTATTTCTTTGCTTCTCTTAGTTTTTTCCTGCCTCAGATATCTATGCTGCTTCCATTTCTTGTCAGGAATTTTCTTTTGTTTGTCTATGCTATTGAAGAAAGAAGTTCAACAGAATTCTTAAAATTAGCAAATGAATATATTTATATAATTGTGCAACCAATGTCTTGATCACAGTCCATTATAACTTATGCTTTTTCTCTTTGGATTGACCTGGTGAGCTGTGACATGGAAAGGTGCAGGATGGAGACCTAAAGTAAGACAGAAGAGTCCATGCCTCTGGAGTAACATGGTTTACCACATTGAAATAGCCACAGTTCATAACTTTTAGTAAATTAATAGCACCTTACTATGAGAATTATTAAAACATTATAAAGGATTTAGAGACAGTAGAAGTGCATTCTTCTAAATATCTACCTCCTATTAATTTTCTTACTAGTCCAGAGGACAACTTAGGGAGAACAGAAATCTTAGGCTAGAGTAGTGACTTTCATAAATTTTCTGATTAAGTACATTTGTTCCATGTTTTGCATTTGACAAGGAACATAGGCAGAGAAGAGTTCAGAGGCTAGTGACCTATTTTCCCGTGGGATAAGCTTCCCAGGTGGGACTAGTGGTAAGGAACCTGCTTGCCAATACAAGAGACGTAAGAGACAATCCCTGGGTCAGGGAGATCCCCTGGAGAAGGAAATGGCAACCCACTCCAGTATTCTTGCCTGGAGAATCTCATGGATAGAGGAGCCTGGTGGGCTATAGTCCATGGGTGCAAAGAGTTGGACACGACTGAAGTGACTTAGCATACCTGGGGTCCTCCCTAGGTCATTGTACATAAAGTTTTGGGTACAAGTAAATAATACCAGCTTCTCTGAGGAAGTACAGTGAGAGTGGTTCATGGTGTCCTAGAAATGGTTTCCTATTTGTAGTGAAATCCTCCTTCAGTAGACATTCGTAGTTTTGGGCCTCTTGCCATCCTTTAAACTGACCTCTGGTAGCAGAACTCTGATTTGACTTTGGAGAAATGCTCCTCCCATTACAAGTTTGTGCAGAATGGGGAAGGCTGTGCCTCTGCCCTCTAACTCCAGAGCTGGCATGTGATTAGGGCACAGCCAATGAGAAGAACTGATTCTCCTGGTCACAGGGAGAGGTGGAGTGATTGGATTTAAATCAGCATGAATGTTAAGAGCTTGAGGTACTTGAGAACACAGCAAGGAATTCTAGAATAAAGTCAGTATGGAAGAATGAGCTGAATGATGCAGAGAAATCAAATCCTGATGACACTGTTTGAACCTCTTATCCAAGCTTTGCTGAAAACAAATGTTACCTGGATTTTTCAGTTTGTATAAATTTGTGATTTCTTCCCTTTTGACAAAGCAGCATAGTTTAGTGACTCCGTGGGACATAGGAGTTCAATGACCTAAATTAAAATCTCAGCTTTCAAAAAGTAAAGATGGTGGAAGAGTAGGTAGATGTGGAGTACATCTCTCTTCATGGATACATCTGGAATACACCTTCAGACACAGCAGTGCATGCAAAGTGGACAGGAATACCTGATCAGTAGAAAAGAATATATAGAACCATGCAAAACTTCGTACAACGAAGGAACTAAGGGGGAAAATGGGAGTGTTTATAGGACTGGACTGCCCTTGGCAGGTGGGGGAACTGAAGGAGGGCTCTGATCCCCACATCAGGGCAATTGTCTGAGTCAGAGGAGAAACATTTAAGGCTGAGAGTGAAACAGCTGATCTGTGGTAGCCTACATGGAATGAGAATCAGACAGTCCTTGCTTCATCCATACATACCCTCGACAGGGAAGTGGGTCCCCTGGAAGGCTCAGTGGCTGGGAGTTAGAGTTTAGGAATTGTGGAGCAATCCCAGGGAGAGGGCTGCTGCTGTGGAGAGATGGATTGAGGGGATGTCAGGGAGGAGATGATGGTGGGAAATGCCAGTGGAGGAAAGTCAGACAGCCGTGGAAGTGAGGCGATACTGTTGAGCCACACTAGGGGGTGGAGCCGTCACCATAGCCCCTCTCTCCCCACACGCCAGCATGGGCAGCTGAACAATAGAGAGGCTGGTCCATCAAGTGCCTGATGCACTGAACTACAGAGCAGGACTGCACCCAGGATGCTCCTTTCAGTGACTGATGCATTGATCTACAGAGTAAGACCTCAGCCAGGGAGGCCCCTCTATATGCCTGATGTGCCAAGCAACAGAGAAGGACCCCAGGCAAGAGAGTCCTTTAAGTGCCTGACCAGGCAGAGCTACAGAGAAAGACTGGCCAAGGTACAAGAGGCTCGAAAAAAGACTCTGATGGGGCCATAACTCCTACAGCAGAGGCAGTCCATGTCCCTACACACTTGGCGCCACCAGGGTCCCCACAAGCCAAGCAGCTGTGCCACCTTCACGCTTAACTCTCACTGGGGCAGAGCTGCCACAGGCGAAAAAAGTCTTGGTGTCTATGTGCACAGGGTTGCTTCAGTCGTGTCTGACTCTTTGCGACCCTGTAGACTGTGGCCTGACAAGCTTCTCTGTCAGGGAGGGGGGTTTTCCAGGCAACTATACTGGAGTGTATTGGCCAATACTGGTTGCCATCCCCTTCTAGAGCACTGTATTTCCTGCTGCCCTAGCTGCCAAGCTCCCTGAGTACCTGGTGCTACCAGAACCCCTGTGACCCAAACAGCTGCACCACCTCCACACCTGGCCCTCACAGGGGCAAACCCAAGTCCTCCAGGGCAGCCTCTGGAGCAAACCCCGGTGGGGGACCCACAGGTAGAGGTGGAAATAAAACCACAGTGGAAACCAAGGGGCAGTGTTGCTAAGGAAGAAGAGCCAAAACCTTCCCACCAGCTGTATAACTAAACTGCAGATTAAATCCACATGATCAACTAGGCAGACTCTGTGTCTGTGGAAGGCCATTGAGAGCTCCCACAAAAGAAAACACACTAGTTCTGATAGCTGTGGGCATGGGAGGCAAGAACACACAGGAGTAGGACCAGATTAGAATCTGAGCTGCCCCCATAGCAGGTCCAGAGGTGAGCACGGTGTTGGAGGGCATCCTAGGGAGGTGAGGTGGACTGTGACTCCCAGCGAGGGACTCAAGAAAAACATTGATTATTCTTATCTTTTGATTTATTCTGTAGATTCTTTGGGATTTTTTTTTTTCCTTTTTTTGATTTCCATTTTTTCCCTCCATTGTAGTTGTCAAAGTTGTCAATTTTATTGGCACTAAGAAATCCAATTAAGGTTTTGAGCTTTTTTTTTTTTTTTTTTTCTGTCAGTCACATTTCTTATTATTGTTATAAACCTCTGCCTCTATGTTGGGCTTTTGCTTTTTGGTGGAGTTTTCCTTATTTTTTAAAAATTTTCTCTTTTTTAAAGTTTTTAAACCTAATATTATTTTCCTACATTTATTTCTTTTGTTCTGGTAGATATAACTTTAGGTCTCCTTTGTTTTCTGGGTCAGTCTATTGTACTTTAATTTTTTTGGACTGTTAGAGGTTAGATTTTGCTTATGGAAATACATGTATATGTGTATATTCTGTCACACTTATTATTGTTTTTATTAACCTTTGCCTTTTACAGTTCTATGGAGTTTTCCTTTTTTTTTCTTTTTTCTTTCTTCTTCCATTTTTTTCTTTTCTCTTTTTTATAATTTTAATTTTTTAAACATTTTTCTACACTTATTCTTTGCTTGCCTTTCCTACTGTTCTTTCCCCCTTGCAGTTAATCTTTAATGTACATAAATGTTCTTCATCTACCTCTATTTAACTTTACAAATCCATTCTTTCTTTCCTTTCCTCTCAACATATTTGTTAGTTTTGTTTTTATTGCTTTATCCCCCACTTGGCACCTTGCTTTAGTTTTGTTTTCCAGTTTGTGCTTTAGTTAGTTTTGTTCTTAACTGGTAAATATAATTTTTGATTTCCTTTGTTCACCAGGTCAATCTACTGTACTTTATTTTTGTTGGACTGTTCTGACTTTGCTCATGGGTGTATATGTATATGTGTATATTCCATTATTTTAATTATTGTTTGCCTGATTTTGTAACTGCCATTTGTCTGGCGTTCATCTTTGGTTTGTCATTTTTAGATATTTATTTTAATCTCAATGCCATAACAACCACTTGTAGAATCTTCACTCCTGACCAGAGATTAAGCTCTGAGCCTTTGGAATCAGAGTACTGACTCCAAGACCCTAGACTACCAGAGTATTAACTCTAGGGAGTATCAGATAGTGAGAATTCACACAAAAGAAACCACTTGAATACAAGACCCAGCATCACTCAACCACTAGTAGAACCTTGTGCAGGATGCCTCATGGAGGGGGGTTCATGTTTGGGAGTTCGTGTAAAAAAATAAATAAATACAAAAAACAAAACAAAACAAAAATACAAACATAATCATCAGCAGACAGGATTACCACCTCACTCAGCCTTGTCCATCTGAGGAAAAACAAACAAACAAAAACTCAGCAAATCTCACCCTATAAGAAGCTCACACAAACCACTGGACCAACCTTAGGAGGGCAGAAACCAAAAGGAAGAAAGAATTCAGCCCTGTCTCTTATACACATCTAGATGTGTATAAGAGACAGCAGCTGCACCACCTCCACACCTGGCCCTCACAGGGGCAAACCCAAGTCCTCCAGGGCAGCCTCTGGAGCAAACCCCGGTGGGGGACCCACAGGTAGAGGTGGAAATAAAACCACAGTGGAAACCAAGGGGCAGTGTTGCTAAGGAAGAAGAGCCAAAACCTTCCCACCAGCTGTATAACTAAACTGCAGATTAAATCCACATGATCAACTAGGCAGACTCTGTGTCTGTGGAAGGCCATTGAGAGCTCCCACAAAAGAAAACACACTAGCTCTGATAGCTGTGGGCATGGGAGGCAAGAACACACAGGAGTAGGACCAGATTAGAATCTGAGCTGCCCCCATAGCAGGTCCAGAGGTGAGCACGGTGTTGGAGGGCATCCTAGGGAGGTGAGGTGGACTGTGACTCCCAGCGAGGGACTCAAGAAAAACATTGATTATTCTTATCTTTTGATTTATTCTGTAGATTCTTTGGGATTTTTTTTTTCCTTTTTTTGATTTCCATTTTTTCCCTCCATTGTAGTTGTCAAAGTTGTCAATTTTATTGGCACTAAGAAATCCAATTAAGGTTTTGAGC
>SJYX01006654.1:99504-126305 GCA_006410675.1 Oreotragus oreotragus | reverse complement strand
TAGCATATTCAAAAGCAGAGACATTACTTTCCTAACAAAGGCCAATCTAGTCAAGGCTATGGTTTTTCCAGTGGTCATGTATGGATGTGAGAGTTAGACTGTGAAGAAAGCTGAGCGCTGAAGAATTGATGCTTTTGAACTGTGGTGTTGGAGAAGACTTGAGAGTCCTTTGGACTGCAAGGATATCCAACCAGTCCATTCTGAAGGAGATCAACCCTGGGATTTCTTTGGAAGAAATGATGCTGAAGCTGAAACCCCATTACTTTGGCCACCTCATGAGAAGAGTTGACTCATTGGAAAAGACTCTGATGCTGGGAGGGATTGGGGGCAGGAGGAGAAGGGGACGACCGAGGATGAGATGGCTGGATTGCATCACTGACTTGATAGACGCGAGTCTGAGTGAACTCCAGGAGTTGGTGATGGACGGGGAAGCAGTTCATGGGGTCACAAAGACTTGGACACGGCTGAGTGACTGAACTGAACTGAAGTGTGATGAATGAGCTGGTTGTTTCAACTTTCATTTCCTCATTCATGAATGAGGAGTCTCTATTAAGCTCCTGCTTGAACTAGATACTGTGTGTCATGGGTCCTACTCTCATGGAACTTTCAGGTTAGTAGCAGTGAATTACCTTTTTTCTCTTTCAAAAAATATAGATATTGTAGGTTTTTGTTTTCTTTCTTTTTGTCTTCTGGCAGTGGCAATGAAAACCAGGGTTATAATTTACACTGTGTTTTCTCTTCTGAGTTTAAAACCAACTGAATGGAAAGATGCATCTGTGTGTGTGTGTGTGTGTGTGCTAAGTTGCTTCAGTCATGTCCAACTCTTTGCAACCCTGTGGACTGTAGCCTGCCAGGTTCCTCTGTCCATGGGATTCTCCAGGCAGGAATACTGGAGTCGGTTGCCATGACCTCCTCCAAGAGATCTTTCCAACCCAGGGTCGAACCCACGTCTCTTACGTCTCCTGCAGTGGCAGGCAGGTTCTCTACCACTAGCGCCACCTGGGAAGCAAGAATTAGGCAAATGGAGATTCAGATGTTTATTTTCTTACAAAGAAAGCTGTTGAGAGAACCTCGCTCTGGATAAGCAGGCCTGTAGCTTGTTAATGCTCTCCTAGAATTAAACTCACCTTCTCAGTCCCAGGCAGATCTGCTAGCAGCCACCTGCCCGTCCTTTCCTCTACACAGAGTAGGACATGTCCTCTAACTCAACCTGGTAGCACATGGGAGAGTATACTTGCTGGCTCCATGCTGGAAGGCTGGAATAACTCCAGAAGGACTGAGCCCAGCCTGACCCTACTAATCAGAGTGAGGAAGGGGCTCAAGTGTTACACGCTTTCTACTCTCACCAGCCAAAGCTTTGAACTATTCTTTCTAGGTGTGCCCTCCTGTTTCTTGTACTTCTGAATGAAGAGAAAGAGTAAATCTCCCTGTGCTCTGTGAAACAGATTCCTATCATCAAAGGCCACTGTGTTGCTGCTGCTGCTAAGTCACTTCAGTCGTGTCTGACTCTGTGTGACCCCATAGACGGCAGCCCACCAGGCTCCCCCATCCCTGGGATTCTCCAGGCAAGAACACTGGAGTGGGTTGCCATTTCCTTCTCCAATGTACTTGTAAGATTTTCCTAGAATCTGAGGTCTCCCTACCTTTTGGAGAGTTTGCAAGAGGAATGGTCATGAGCTGGGTATTAAGGTAATAAAATCTTTTACTGAGTGGCATGTAATTTCCTCCTAGCAGTGCTGAGTGCTCTGGGATGTTAAAAAAAAGTGTAAGCCATGGAACATTTTCTTCCTCTCAATGTATATACATTGTAGGGACCCATAATTATTTCTGTCCTACTTTGTAGAAGTTAGTCAAACCCAATCACTAACATTTCTATTACTTTAACATTTTTCAGTTACAAATCTGATCATCACATCTTAACTAGTAAATCGAGTAAAAATAATTTTGAACAGTTGAGGCTGAATTTCTTATTAGAATCTTAGTTGTCTTTCTGAGACATACTTTTCTGAGATGGATACATGTTTACATAAAAGAAATCATTGGAAGCTAACTTAAATTACTTCTTTTTTTTTACTAGTTTTGAAATGGAGTTTTTTTTTTTTTTTTTTCCATTGGTATCCCCATCAGCTAAAGAATCTTAAGACTGTGACCCATTTATAGTAATAGAAAGCCTTCTGTCATTTTGACCCTACATTATTAATGTGTTCCCCTAACTTTTTCCCCTGCCTTTGGTGTAAACCTAACTTGATCTTTAAACAAAGTAATGCCAGAATGATTTTTTTTCTTTTTTTGTAAAATACAAATCCTACACTCTTTTCCCCCTAAAATCCCTTGATGTTTCCCCAGAGTCTACAGGATAAAGGAAATGAAGTTACATATTTTATGCATCCCAGCTATGAGTATTTTTTGAAAAATTGATCAACCATGATAGAAGAAAGACTGAATTATCTTTCTATTCTTTTTATGGAAGATAAGAAACTTTTGTTACATGAAGAAGTAACCCAAAACTATAAAGTCAGAAAGTAGAAAAAAGTGTATAATGTATATGATCATTATTTAACAAAGTTACTGTTATTTTTATGGATTTTATAATGTTGTGGTTATTTGCCAGTTTTTTAGAATTTGTCATTTGTGTTGATAACCACAAAAATCCCACTTCTTTAATTCTAGTATTGACTGTCACACCTCATTTTGTATTTATGCTTTTATAGATATTTTGTTTAGTATGTCCCCACAAGCATTATGTTTCAATGCCTAAGACATGACTCTATCACCGATGGAGAGGCAAAGCTAGAAGCAGAACAGTTGGAGGATGTTTTTGCAAAATAGAAATAGTGAGGTGGTGACATGGGTGATGGCAAACATTTAGGTTTTAGGTTTGTTTTGAAGATAGAATTTTCTAAAGGATTTACTGATGAGTTGGTTATTGCATGTTATTGGAGAGAAAAAAAAGAGTCAAAAATGACCAATCTATGAGCGAATTCTATTGAAGTTTCTACCTTCAAATTAAATACCGAACATAAATGCTTTCCCCCCAAGTTACTGAGGACGGAGTTGCCATTTACCAAGATGAGGGAGTGTATGGGGGAAGAGATTTGATTCTTACGAGGTTTCAGTCATTTACTGTCTGAGATGTCTGTTAAACATCTCGGTGGAGATATTGAATACAAAGTTAGCATTTGGGTTTGGAGTTCATGGCAAAGGACTAGACTCAGGTGTCACTTTGTGATACTGCAGTTTATAGACAGTAGTTAATGTCCAGAGGTTAGATGATGATAAACCCATGGGAGTGAGTTAGAGGAGTCCAAGGAGTAAGCTGTGGAGTATTTAGAGGTCAGCAACATGAGAGGAAACGAGCAGCCATGCCTAAGGAAGGAACATTAAGTGAGGAAGGAAAAAAGACAAACCCAAACCAGGACACCAAGGTGTTCTGGCAACTGAGTGAGAGGGTGTTTCTAGGAGGAGAGAGTGATCGATCAACCATGCCAAAATATGCTTATAGACCAAGTAAGATGAGGACTGAAAATTCACATTGAACTTAGCAATGACCTCCACATCTGCTGTTTTAAGAGAGGCCAGTTACAAAGAACGGGTGGAGAGAAATTAGACAACAAGCATAAGAACTACTTCAAGGAGTTGCCAAGGAAGTCACAGAAGTTGGGTGCCTGCTGGGGGAGGTGAGATCAAGACAGAGTAGGTCTTTTGTTTTAAGATGTGAGGAATGACATTTCTGATCAGCACGATCAAGAGAAGGGAGAAAAGCACTAATAAAGGAAAGAGAAGGGAGGGTTGCCAGAGCAGTGTCCTTGAGAAAGAGAGTGGGTGGCAGCTGTTTGTGCAAGAAGAGGGATTGGAATGTGGGTGATTTTCACCTGTAGTAATGAGAGGTCACACAGGGTATATGGACACAGATGCTGTCAGGAAGGCAGCATCTTTTGATTGCTTCTGTTTTCCCAGTGAAATTGAAAGTAAGGATATCAGCTCTAGGTAAGGTCAGGGGAAAGTCCTGAAAGTTTGAAGAGAGAGGAGAAAAATATGAACTAGAGCGGGGAGAGTGAATGGATTAAAGAGTGTTTTGTGAATGACATTCAAGTCCACTTGGGTTCTTGTTAATGAATGGAAAATTAGACCAATGTGTTTTTGTTTCTCCCATCACATCAGTTGTTTTGGGTATAAATGCTACAGAATAGGTGTAAACTTAGATTCAATTAGGGTTTTGTGTTTCTATCAAATGAAGATGACAGAATGAGGGAAAGGGACAATGGAGTTGGGAGTCTATGACAGAGTGATCATAAGAGTTGATTATGGAATTTAAGCTGGCTTAAGATGCGAAGATGGTGAGGGAGAGTGAAGAGGTGGTCATATCAATGAATTGCAGGTCTGGTAGAGGTCAAAAATTGTTAGTCATGGGGAATAAATAGAAGGACATGATTAGAGAGTGCGTGCATGCCCAGTTACTCAGCCGTATCTGACTTTGTGTGACCCCATGGACTGTTGCCTGCCAGGCTACTCTGTCCATGGAATTCTCCAGGTAAGAATAGTGGAGTGGGTTGCTATTTCCTCATCCAGGTGAACTTCCTGACCTAGGGATTGAACTGTGCATCCTGCTGCTGCTAAGTTGCTTCAGTTGTGTCCGACTCTGTGCGACCCCAGAGATGGCAGCCCACTAGGCTCCCCCATCCCTGGGATTCTCCAGGCAAGAACACTGGAGTGGGTTGCCATTCCCTTTTCCAACCGTGTATCCTATGTCTCCTGTTTTGCAGGTAGCCAAATATTTATTTATTTAGCTGCATTAAGTCTTAGTTTCAGCACATGGGCTTAGCTTCCTCACAGAACGTGGGATCTTCATTCCCTGACCAAGAATCAAACCTGTGTCCCATGCGTGGCAAGACATATTCTTAACCATTGGACCATCCAGAGCTTTCCTAGTGGCTCAAGTGGTAAAGACTCTGCCTGCAAGGCAGGAGACTCAGGAGATGGAGGTTCTGACCCCTGGGTTGGTAAAATTCCCTGGATTAGGAAATGGCAACCCACTCCAGTATTCTTGCCTGGAGGATCCCATGGACAGAGGAGCCTATGAGGCTCCAGTCTATGTGGTCGCAAAGAGTCAGATGTGCCTCATAACTGGGCACACACAGTTAGAGAGTAGGCAGCTTCAAATGGACTCATCAAGGAGCAGTGGTTGGTGATGAAGAAGATTAAGGTGTGAACATGAGCATGTAAGGCTCCTTAAGGACTGACAGTAGTTTGTTTTTAATAACTCATACCTCAGCCTGTTAGATTCTCAATAGATATTATTTATGAATGAATTCAGAGGAAGAACTGACAGAATGGAGGGAAGGTGATGAAGGTAGGTCATTGTGAGTCAATTTTAAATCATCTGCTACAGCTCTCCTTATGCATTTATGCAGTGCACAGGGTAGACCTGAGCTGGTAAAGGGAACCTATGTTAAGTTTCAGATCTTGCTAAATGCAAAGAATAAGAGCATAAACTACGGCAGGTCCTCATGAGAACTGAAATCCCCCAGGAACTGAGATCTCTCATCTGCCTCTCTGGATAGGATGCTTCCTTCTGCTTTTCCTTACACATGGGTTTCTTCTCATCTTATACACAGACAAACAAGGATGCCTCAATCCCAAGTTGACATGAACTTTTGACTTCTGTCTACATACTTATTTCTTAATGCTCTGGTTTCCAGAAGAAGGACATGATGGCCTTTGACTGGGTTAGGTGATCCCAAAGTCAGTCAGGACAAGAGTGAAGGTGATAAGGTACCCTTATGGCCGTTTAAGCCAACCTCACAGCAAAGTCTACTAAGAGGGGTTTGGGGGAATGGGGCTGCATGGGACAAACAACTCCATATAAATCATCTTTTTGTGAGGGCAGGGATCAGGCAGAAGAAGAAGGACATGTTATGTTAAGCAAAAATATTCTTGTATCTATAAGAACATATGTTTTCGCTTCCATAATTTTCTTTCTTTTAGTAGAAGTTCAGTACAAGATAATCATATTATCAACAAGTCAATATTCCTTATTTTGCTAGCTGCCATTACTATTAGCAAACCTTGGCCAGTCAGTGTCTTCATAAACTTCTTTCAGTTCCTCTGATGATGCCACTTATATGTACCTTGACCTAATCAGTTGATTTGTACCAGAACATACTAAGATAATTTATATTTAAGATCAAATATTTTTAAAAATTGAAGTGTAGTTGATTTATAATGTGTTTTTTTTTTTGAACTCCCAAACATGAACCCCCTCACCTCCCACCCCACATCATCCCTCCGGATCATCCCCATGCACCAGCCCAAAGCATCCTGCATCCTGCATCAAACACAGACTGGCGATTCGTTTCTTACATGATAGTATACATATTTCAATGCTATTCTCCCAAATCATCCCACCCTCTCCCTCTCCCTCAGCGTCCAGAAATCCACTCTACACATCTGTATCTCTTTTACTGTCTTGCATACAGGGTCCTCATTACCATCTTTCTAAATTCCATATATATGTGTCAGTATACTGTATTGGTGTTTTTCTTTCTGGCTTACTTCACTCTGTATAATCGGCTCCAGTTTCATCCATCTCATTAGAACTGATTCAAATGTATTCTTTTTAATGGCTGAGTAATACTCCATTGTGTATATGTACCACAGCTTTCTTATCCATTCATCTGCTGATGGACATCTAGGTTGTTTCCATGTCCTGGCTATTATAAACAGTGCTGCAATGAACATTGGGGTACATGTGTCTCTTTCTATTCTGGTTTCCTCGGTGTGTATGCCCAGCAGTGGGATTGCTGGGTCATAAGGCAGTTCTATTTGCAATTTCTTAAGGAATCTCCACACTGTTCTCCATAGTGGCTGTACTAGTTTGCATTCCCACCAACAGTGTAAAAGGGTTCCCTTTTCTCCACACCCTCTCCAGCATTTATTGCTTGCAGACTTTTGGATCGCAGCCATTCTGACTGGTGTGAAGTGGTATCTCATTGTGGTCTTGATTTGCATTTCTCTGATAATGAGTGACGTTGAGCATCTTTTCATGTGTTTGTTAGCCATCCGTATGTCTTCTTTGGAGAAATGTCTATTTAGTTCTTTGGCCCATTTTTTGATTGGGTCGTTTATTTTTCTGGAATTGAGCTGTATAAGTTGCTTGTATATTTTTGAGATTAGTTGTTTGTCAGTTGCTTCATTTGCTATTATTTTCTCCCATTCAGAGGGTTGTCTTTTCACCTTGCTTATAGTTTCCTTTGTTGTGCAGAAGCTTTTAATTTTAATTAGATCCCATTTGTTTATATTTGCTTTTATTTCCAGTATTCTGGGAGGCGGATCATTGAGGATCCTGCTGTGATTTATGTCGGAGAGTGTTTTGCCTATGTTCTCCTCTAGGAGTTTTATAGTTTCTGGTCTTACATTTAGATCTTTAATCCATTTTGAGTTTATTTTTGTGTGTGGTGTTAGAAAGTGATCTAGTTTCATTCTTTTACAAGTGGTTGACCAGTTTTCCCAGCACCACTTGTTAAAGAGATTGTCTTTACTCCATTGTATATTCTTGCCTCCTTTGTCAAAGATAAGGTGTCCATATGTGTGTGGATTTATCTCTGGGCTTTCTATTTTGTTCCATTGATCTATATTTCTGTCTTTGTGCCAGTACCACACTGTCTTGATGACTGTGGCTTTGTAGTAGAGCCTGAAGTCAGGTAAGTTGATTCCTCCAGTTCCATTCTTCTTTCTCAAAATTGCTTTGGCTATTCGAGGTTTTTTGTATTTCCATACAAATCTTGAAATTATTTGTTCTAGTTCTGTGAAAAATACCGCTGGTAGCTTGATAGGGATTGCATTGAATCTGTAGATTGCTTTGGGTAATATATTCATTTTCACTATATTGATTCTTCCAATCCATGAACATGGTATATTTCTCCATCTATTAGTGTCCTCTTTGATTTCTTTCATCAGTGTTTTATAGTTTTCTATATATAAGTCTTTAGTTTCTTTAGGTAGATATATTCCTAAGTATTTTATTCTTTTCGTTGCAATGGTGAATGGAATTGTTTCCTTAATTTCGTTTTCTACTTTCTCATTATTAGTGTATAGGAATGCAAGGGATTTCTGTGTGTTGATTTTATATCCTGCAACTTTACTATATTCATTGATTAGCTCTAGTAATTTTCTGGTGGAGTCTTTAGGGTTTTCTATGTAGAGGATCATGTCATCTGCAAACAGTGAGAGTTTTACTTCTTCTTTTCCAATTTGGATTCCTTTTATTTCTTTTTCTGCTCTGATTGCTGTGGCCAAAACTTCCAGAACTATGTTGAATAGTAGCGGTGAAAGTGGACATCCTTGTCTTGTTCCTGACTTTAGGGGAAATGCTTTCAATTTTTCACCATTGAGGATAATGTTTGCTGTGGGTTTGTCATATATAGCTTTTATTATGTTGAGGTATGTTCCTTCTATTCCTGCTTTCTGGAGAGTTTTTATCATAAATGGATGTTGAATTTTATCAAAGGCCTTCTCTGCATCTATTGAGATAATCATATGGCATTTATTTTTCAATTTGTTAATGTGGTGAATTACATTGATTGATTTGCGAATATTGAAGAATCCTTGCATTCCTGGGATAAAGCCTACTTGGTCATGGTGTATGATCTTTTTAATGTGTTGTTGGATTCTGATTGCTAGAATTTTGTTGAGGATTTTTGCATCTATGTTCATCAGTGATATTGGCCTGTAGTTTTCTTTTTTTGTGGCATCTTTGTCAGGTTTTGGTATTAGGGTGATGGTGGCCTCATAGAATGAGTTTGGAAGTTTACCTTCCTCTGCAATTTTCTGGAAGAGTTTGAGTAGGATAGGTGTTAGCTCTTCTCGAAATTTTTGGTAGAATTCAGCTGTGAAGCCGTCTGGACCTGGGCTTTTGTTTGCTGGAAGATTTCTGATTACAGTTTCAATTTCCGTGCTTGTGATGGGTCTGTTAAGATTTTCTATTTCTTCCTGGTTCAGTTTTGGAAAGTTGTATTTTTCTAAGAATTTGTCCATTTCTTCCACGTTGTCCAATTTATTGGCATATAATTGCTGATAGTAGTCTCTTATGATTCTTTGTATTTCTGTGTTGTCTGTTGTGATCTCTCCATTTTCATTTCTGATTTTATTGATTTGATTTTTCTCCCTTTGTTTCTTGATGAGTCTGGCTAATGGTTTGTCAATTTTATTTATCTTTTCAAAAAACCAGCTTTTGGCTTTGTTGATTTTTGCTATGGTCTCTTTTGTTTCTTTTGCATTTATTTCTGCCCTAATTTTTAAGATTTCTTTCCTTCTACTAACTCTGGGGTTCTCCATTTCTTCCTTTTCTAGTTGCTTTAGGTGTAGAGTTAGGTTATTTATTTGACTTTTTTCTTGTTTCCTGAGGTATGCCTGTATTGCTATGAACTTTCCTCTTAGCACTGCTTTTATAGTGTCCCACAGGTTTTGGGTTGTTGTGTTTTCATTTTCATTCATTTCTATGCACATTTTGATTTCTTTTTTGATTTCTTCTGTGATTTGTTGGTTATTCAGAAGCGTATTGTTCAGCCTCCAAATGTTGGAATTTTTAATAGTTTTTCTCCTGTAATTGAGATCTAATCTTAATGCATTATGGTCAGAAAAGATGCTTGGAATGATTTCGATTTTTTTGAATTTATCAAGGTTAGATTTATGTCCCAGGATGTGATCTATCCTGGAGAAGGTTCCGTGAGCACTTGAGAAAAAGGTGAAATTCATTGTTTTGGGGTGAAATGTCCTATAGATATCAATTAGGTCTAACTGGTCTATTGTATCATTTAAAGTTTGCGTTTCTTTGTTAATTTTCTGTTTAGTTGATCTGTCCATAGGTGTGAGTGGGGTATTAAAGTCTCCCACTATTATTGTGTTATTGTCAATTTCCCCTTTCATACTTGTTAGCATTTGTCTTACATATTGCGGTGCTCCTATGTTGGGTGCATATATATTTATAATTGTTATATCTTCTTCTTGGATTGATCCTTTGATCATTATGTAGTGGCCTTCTTTGTCTCTTTTCACAGCCTTTGTTTTAAAGTCTATTTTATCAGATATGAGTATTGCCACTCCTGCTTTCTTTTGGTCTCTATTTGCGTGATATATCTTTTTCCAGCCCTTCACTTTCAGTCTGTATGTGTCCCTTGTTTTGAGGTGGGTTTCTTGTAGGCAGCATATATAGGGGTCTTGTTTTTGTATCCATTCAGCCAGTCTTTGCCTTTTGGTTGGGGCATTCAACCCATTTACGTTTAAGGTAATTATTGATAAGTATGATCCCGTTGCCATTTACTTTATTGTTTTGGGTTCGGGTTTATACACCCTTTTTTTGTTTCCTGTCTAGAGAATATCCTTTAGCATTTGTTGGAGAGCTGGTTTGGTGGTGCTGAATTCTCTCAGCTTTTGCTTGTCTGTAAAGCTTCTGATTTCTCCTTCGTATTTGAATGAGATCCTTGCTGGGTACAGTAATCTGGGCTGTAGGTTATTTTCGTTCAACACTTTAAGTATGTCTTGCCATTCCCTCCTGGCCTGAAGAGTTTCTATTGAAAGATCAGCTGTTATCCTTATGGGAATCCCCTTGTGTGTTATTTGTTGTTTTTCCCTTGCTGCTTTTAATATTTGTTCTTTGTGTTTGATCTTTGTTAATTTGATTAATATGTGTCTTGGGGTGTTTTGCCTTGGGTTTATCCTATTTGGAACTCTCTGGGTTTCTTGGACTTGGGTGATTATTTCCTTCCCCATTTTAGGGAAGTTTTCAACTATTATCTCCTCAAGGATTTTCTCATGGTCTTTCTTTTTGTCTTCTTCTTCTGGGACTCCTATAATTCGAATGTTGGAGCGTTTCATATTGTCCTGGAGGTCTCTGAGATTGTCCTCATTTCTTTTAATTCGTTTTTCTTTTTTCCTCTCTGATTCATTTATTTCTACCATTCTATCTTCTATTTCACTAATCCTATCTTCTGCCTCCGTTATTCTACTATTTGTTGCCTCCAGAGTGTTTCTGAGCTCATTTATTGCGTTATTCATTATGTATTGACTCTTTTTTATTTCTTCTAGGTCCTTGTTAAACCTTTCTTGCATTTTCTCAATCCTTGTCTCCAGGCTATTTATCTGTGATTCCATTTTTATTTCAAGATTTTGAATCATTTTCACTATCAATGTTCGGAATTCTTTCTCAGGTAGATTCCCTATCTCTTCCTCTTTTGTTTGGTTTGGTGGGCATTTCTCCTGTTCCTTTACCTGCTGAGTGCTCCTCTGTCTCTTCATCTTGGTTATATTGCTGCGTTTGGGGTGGCCTTTCTATATTCTGGGAATTTGTGGAGTTCTCTTTACTATGGAGTTTCCTCACTGTGGGTGGGGTTGTATCAGTGGGTTGTCAAGGTTTCTTGGTTAGGGAGGCTTGTGTTGGAGTTCTGGTGGGTGGAGCTGGATTTCTTCTCTCTTGCTCCAGGAAGGATGACTCTCAGAGACGTGGACCTTCAGGTGGGACAGGCTCACAAGTCCTGGCTGACACCAGAGGGACCTCTCTGCTGCAGGTAGGGTTAGCTGTTGTCACAACTCAGCAGCTCAGGTCACTAGCCAAAAAAACTACATCCACGTCCCAGCTTCACGCCTGTCTCGCCACCATAACTTTCAGACTAGTAGAGTCTGCCTCCACCTGATGGAAATATCTAGTAATTAAGCCAGCAGTCTTCACCCCAAGGTGTGTATCAGAATCACCTGGCGGGCCCAGGAAGCATCCAAAGACCTCCGCTTGCTCCTGTGTCCTCACTGCTGGAAGAGCCCTCTGAACTTGAGCAGCTCGGTGGCTCCAGCAGAGGGGGGACCCACCCCTTAGGAGGCAGGCCCACACCGCTATGCGGGCTGGACCTGAGTGTCACCACATCAGGCTTATCCGCCTGGTTGATAAATGACTGATTCACTCCCACCGGGATCGAGGACAGAGAAGAGACGTGTTTCCAGGCAGACTGTCCCCTGTCTCAGGAGGGACACTCTGGCCCTTCTCTCTCTCAGGAGCCACCCTCTCAGGTGAGTTTCTGGAGGTACAATGTTGTGTTAGTTGCAGATGTATAATACAGTGATCCAGTTATGTTTTTATATACATATATATATATCCTTTTTCAGATTCTTTTCACTTATAAATTGTTGCAAAATATTGAATTTAGTGCTCTGTGCTATATAGTAGGTCCATAGGGTCAAATAATTTTAAAAATAAAAACGCCATCTTCATAGCTCTTACTACAGAGGTACTGATTTAGCTGGCATTGTAAGAGTAGCTTGGTCAGTAGCCTCATGAGATGTGAAGCCTCCCAGGATGAGGCAGAAGTATCTTTAGTTCCATGTTAGAGGAGCATTAGGTCCTCCTGTCTGTAGCTCCAAAAATATCTATTGGATAGTTTACCTGTGTATTGATCTGGATTCCCTGCTGGATAATAAGCCTTTAGAAGGCAAGGATCCTATATGTCTTATTTGCATTTGTATTCCCAGTGCCTAAGCAGCAGAATGATAGGCTCATTTAGAGCCTGAAAGATATCCAGTAAACATTTGTTGACTAGTGCAGTGAAGGGGGTGTGAGTAAGTGTTAAGTGTGTGTGTTAATTTCTAACCAGGGTTAAGCAAGCCTGTTGGTTCTTCAAAGTCCATGTAATGTTGTGTGGATACTTATATAACTTCTGTTATAAGATGCTGATGCCCATGTTACACCTTAAGATGACCGTGTGTGTGTGTGTGTGTGTGTGTGTGTGTGTGTGTGTGTGTGTGTGTGACTTGTGGTAGTCACTGTGCAGAAGAAAGAGGTTGATCCTAATCACTGTCCGATATGAAACAGCTGTTGCCTGAGCTATTTGGTGCTCAAGGCAATTCTTCATTTCTTTGGCCTGCATGGATGCTTCCAAAATGCTTCTCTCACAGCATGTGTGTTCTGGCATTCCCTGCGAACTCCGGGAAATCTGGAGCCAAAGATCTATTAGTGCCTGAAGTGTGGAGTGTGTGACATTGATCATTCCCTCTTTGAGCTGGCACTGCTCTGAAGCAGCCTGAGAACCAGGGCAATGAGCCCACTGCCAAATCCATCTGGTTTTGATCCCATTTCACTTAATGAGTCAAAACATTTTTTTAGAGACATTTTATTTTATTTTATTTTCCACCTATTCCAGAAGTCCAGTGAGTACTCTGACTATACTTAGGATGGATCAGAAAAGTGTTCCATGTAGTCACGGTATAGACATTCATGAATACACATAAAGTGTTATCACATGTTTAATAGGTGCTCACAAGTGCTTCCAATGTGATGGAG
Organism: Oreotragus oreotragus; assembly: GCA_006410675.1. NCBI lineage: Eukaryota > Metazoa > Chordata > Mammalia > Artiodactyla > Bovidae > Oreotragus > Oreotragus oreotragus. The sequence continues at coordinate 112,984 of SJYX01006654.1, read as the reverse complement.
TTGATGGCAGATTCTACTGAAGTTTTTGATTTCCAGCTACACTAAACCCTAAGCTGTGACCTTTAAGTAGTATTCAAAAATAGATTTGGATACTTGGCTGTAGTTCTATTAATAAATGAACTCTTAATGACCTTTGCTTTTTAATTTCTCAGTGAATGCTTGGCAATCTCTGTATATCTCTACAAACTGATTTTGAGAAACTTAAAATGCTTCCACTGTTGTTTCCTTCGAAGCTTATTAATGGAAAATAGCACAGAGGGGCTAAGGAAGATAATATGTGGAACATCTACTAATTGTTCAGTTCAGTTCAGTTCAGTCACTCAGTTGTGTTCGACTCTTTGCGACCCCATGAATTGCAGCACGCCAGGCTTCCCTGTCCATCACCAACTCCCAGAGTTCACCCAAACTCATGTGCATCAAGTTGGTGATGCCATCCAGCCATCTCATTCTCTGTCGTCCCCTTCTCCTCCTGCCCTCAATCCCTCCCAGCATCAGGGTCTTTTCAGTGAGTCAACTCTGTATGATGTGGCCAAAGTATTGGTTTCAGCCTCAGCATCATTCCTTCCAACGAACACCCAGGACTGGTCTCCTTTAGGATGGACTGGTTGGATTTCCTTGCAGTCCAAGGAACTCTCAAGAGTCTTCTCCAGCACCACAGTTCAAAAGCAATGATTCTTTGGTGCTCAGCTTTCTTTCTAGTCCAACTTTCACATCCATACATGACCACTGGGAAAACCATAGCCTTGACTAGATAGACCTTTGTGGACAAAGTAATATCTCTGCTTTTTACTATGTTATCTAGGTTGGTCATAACTTTCCTTCCAAGGAGTAAGCGTCTTTTAATTTCATGGCTGCAATCACCATCTGCAGTGATTTTGGAGCCCCCCAAAATCAAGTCTGACACTGTTTCCGCTGTTTCCCCATCTGTTTCCCATGAAGTGATGGGACCAGATGCCATGATCTTCATTTTCTGAATGTTGAGCTTTAAGCCAACTTTTTTACTCTCCTCTTTCACTTTCATCACTAATTTTTAGGCACTACGTTAAGCCATGCATTATCTAAAGTCTCGCAAGAGAGGCAGATTGTTAGTTGTGTTCCACAGAAAAGAAAATTCAGACTCAGAGAGTTTTCCAGCTCTGGGCATGGATGGTAATGACAGAACCAGGATTTGAGATCTTTCTGACTCTAACTAAGGCTTGCAAACTCCTTCCACTTCTGTGCTGGGCTACAGCTTCTTTTTCGGTGACATTAGGAGCAGTCGTGCTCTGGTTGTGTGGAAATGGTTCTGAATCTTTTCCTTAATTCTTGACTCCCTTGAGCAAGTCAGTTTTCTCTGTGTCTCAGATTGCCTCGTTAAACTCATCCTTCTGCTTTGGAAGAGTGTTCTATTGTCGTGAAGAACTTTGATCTTTCAGAAGAAAGGTGACATTGAAAGTGGCCAGTCTCACTCTTAGATAATAATGAAAACGACACCTTTGTCATTTATATCCTGTAGCAATCGAATGATTTTCCAGTTCTTCCAAAGCTGGTCTCAAGTGGCAGTCTCCTCACAGAGGCATCCTGTGGATAAAAAGAAAAGCATGCCAGGGAGTGGTGGCAGCCAGGTAATTTAGCCCTGGTTGCTTGTATGGGTCTGCAACAAAGTGTTTGACGACTGGCTTTTGAGCTCCTGTATGACCAAAGCCGCACAGACATGATGCATTTTAGAAATTGCCCCAGAAAAGAAATGACATCTGAGGGGCCTAACATGCCTAACATGCTATGATATGGAGAGCTCAAGAAAATGAACACACACACACATATATATATATCTATGACAGTAAATATGAAAACATAGCTAGTATTAACATAGATAGTTTAAATGTTAGATTGTTAGCTTCTGGATGAACTTCGGCAGTTGCTTTCTTTTCATTTTATTGTGAAAATGGCAACCATTCCATATCTAACCAGAGACTCGTTTCTAACAATACCACATTCTTGATAGGAGAGGATGGAAGGAGATGATGGTTTCCTTGAGTGGGAGGGGCAGCATCAAGAAGGTGACAGAGGATGGACTGTTTCTGGAAAAGAGATGAGGGCATGACTGCTTTGCTGAGCCAACAATGAACTGCCCAAAATGACCATTAACGTATTCTTGGTGTTCCTGGACAGTTTCCAAAATAAAATCGTTGTGTGTTTAGATAGAATTTAGCAGTGACACTGTGTGTTTACAATATGAAGATCCCAAACTACAGTTACCCAGGCCTTGGGTTTATGCTACCCAAGCCATTTAGTTCCTGGCTTTTGAAGACTTTTAAAACTTTAAACATAGTGCTTTTGCCTTGTTTAAAAGAAAAAAAAGAATCACAATAGCTGGAACCCCAGTTTCCTCAAATCTACCTTTTGCAGCTGACTTTATTTACTTACAAGCATATTACACTAGAAGAGGTTTCATGGCATCTGCCGTAAAATCAAGAGTTTGTGGCTTTTCTAATCGTTTTTTCCCCCTACAGAAATTTTAATCATCCAGATCTAAAGATTCAGGTAACTCTCATCTTTGCAAAAGGAATTGTTTTTCAAGTGATGTTTGGCCTCCAGTTTTATTTTCTTGAACCTGGAGTGAATTTCACATCTTCCTAGGTTTTTTCCCATGTCTTCAGCCCTGAAATAAACACCCCATCCATGAGGGAATACTCGCACTGCTTAAAGAGGCAGCTTCTGTGGCTGGAGAGGGTGGGTGATGATACCTTGACTCTGTGTGTCCATATGATGACCATAGTGCAGAATAATGATCTGTACTTGAAATAAAATGGGAGTCTAATAAGCACGTCATACATAATAAACTCTCTGTATCTGCTCATATTTAACAAACTCTCTGTATCTGCTTGGGAAGGAATCCAAGTACAGAAGCTAAAATAAAAAAATCAAAGTCTGGTTTTCTTGCTGCATGATCTGGTAAAATTTTTTAACACATTGGATCCTCAGTTAAATGCTGATAATAAAAATTAACTGCTGACTGTATTGCTACAAGGTCCAAATGAGACTCCTGTGTGAAAACATAAGGTAGACCAGAAAATAGCAGGCACATTATTAATGACTTTAAAGACTCATATATGTTGATGCAGAAAAGCTGATGGTTGGTCCATTGAGTTAAAGAAGTTACAAAGTGCATTTGCAAAAGAAAATTTACTTGGGAATATGAGTGGGTTGACAGTGTTCCCTCCCCTCTTTTCCTTCCCTTCAGTCAAAAGGTCATATTTCATCATGACACGGGGAGGGAGTCTAAAGCTTAGTATGAAACATTTGCTCATGGTTATCTGAAAACTAATGCTATAGTTTTATGTGAATGTGTTCAAGTGATGTTGGTGACCAAGGATGTCATCTGGTTTTAGAGTTTCATGTATCATGTGACTTTCAAAAGTTAATGAAACCTTAACTACTTAGTAAACTGCTAGGGAACAACTGTGACAAGTGTTGTTGACATCAAATACACTGGGAAATACGGTTTTCAGTAGAAAGCATCTTAATTAGGAGTGAGGCCAGGTTCTGTTCTCCAGTTTGCCTCGGTTTCTGCTGATCAGCTTTACAGCCTAGAGCTTCATGATTGGCTGCACATGAGTCAGATTCCTGCTCTGGGAGGTGGTTAATATCATTGGCAAGTCTCTGTAGATAAACAATAAGTGAAGGTGTTTGTCCTTTAGTCATGTCCAACTCTTTGTGACCTCATGGATGGTAGCTTGCCAGGCTCCCCTGCCCATGGATTCTGCAGGCAAGAATACTGGAATGGGTTGCCATTCTCTTCTCCAGAGGATCTTCTTGTCCCAGGGATTGAACCCAGGTCTCCTGCATTGGAGGTAGATTCTTAACCTGCTGAGCTACAAGGGTCAAGTGCCAAATCCATTGGGGGACAAACAGCAGATCATGGTTTCTCAACGGTCCTTTGTCTTCTCGTGTTGACTTAGTTTTAGGCAGGAGAAAAATACAACTCCTGATGCAAAGTGAAAAAGTATGTCAAGATGTTTGAGATATTTTACCTAAAACAAATAATGGTATGAAATGTGAGGAAAAATAAGAGCTGGTGAGAAAACAAAGAAAGAAATAATCATTTACAAATAGCTGTTTACCTCACTTGAGAATGATCCTAATCAGGAATTTGCATTTCATTAAAGGTTTTCTGTTGGTGATAATATCCCTACCCCTATTTCTCAAAAGGCAATTATCACATAAAATGGCTTATAATAGAAGTGTTACTGCTTTCTTGGCGTTCAGCATGTAAGATTTTTATTGGTATATTTGTCTTTTTTTTTTAAGCACCTGCAGTTATATTTACATTCTGACAAAATATACTAGAGGTGGCACTTAAATCTCCCAGTTTCTGTCTCTAATCCTAAGCAATTTAACTGTCTTTTCAGCTCTGCCTATTTTCTGTAACAATTTCAAGTGCAATTAAGGCACAGAAATATCATTTATAAAGTTTCCACAAAGACAATATATTTTGGGTTTTGGTGCTAGATAACATCACAATTACAAGCTTTATAATTAGTTTGGCAGTTCTAGAATTAGCTCAGAATCAGAACCTCAGAAGTGAGGCTATAAGCGCTTAGCTTGGAGTATTGGTGGTGGTGGGGGTAGTTCTGATTTTTTGTGTGAGGAAGGAAGAAAGGGGCTGAGGTGCTGACATTTGTCTTCAGTAGTGCTGAGCAATGGGTCGGATGGGTCACAGGTGGTAGTGCAGTGAATTCCTTGACAGATGACAGGTTGTGAAAACCAGGAAGACTGCAAACACCACCAACATTCTCTTCATGGTTCTAGATGAAAACATAGAACTCTTTATTCTACTGACTAATGAACTTACCTTAGATCTCTACTAAGAAAAGGTAGTGAAATATATATTCATGCATGTGTGTGTGCTAACTTGCAGTAGTCATGTCCCACTCTTTGCAACCCCATGGACTGTAGCCCGCCAGGCTCCTCTGCTCATGGTATTCTCCAGGCAAGAATACTGGAGTGGGTTGCCATGCCACCCAGGGATCCAACCTGCATCTCTTATGTCTCTTGCCTTGGCAAGTGGGTTCTTTACCACTAGCGCCTCCTGGGAAGCCCTGACATATATATGGATACTCACATTTTATATTTGCCAACTTAAAGTGAAAGCACATGAGAGTTGTGAGTTACGTTTTATTTGGGGCAACATGAGGACTATAGCGGGAGTAGGAAATGGCAACTCACTCCAGTATTATTGCCTGGGAAATCCCACGGACACAGGAGACTGCCGACTACGGTCCATGGGGTCGCGAAGAGTTGAACACAACTGAGTGACTGAATACCATGCAAGAGAACTGTAACTCTGGAGACAGCATCTCAGACAGCTCAGAGAAGCTGCTGTCTCCTGGGCTACAGTTCTCATTCTGCCCCAAATAAAGTGTCACTCCAACGAGCTTTCACTTTAAGTTGGCAAATGTAAAATTAGCCTATCTCATATACCCTAGGAGAAGGCAATGGCACCCCACTCCAGTACTCTTGCCTGGAAAATCCCATGGACGGAGGGGCCTGGTAGGCTGCAGTCCATGGGGTGACACGACTCAGCAACTTCACTTTCACTTTTCACTTTCATTCGTTGGAGAAGGAAATGGCAACCCACTGAGGTGTTCTTGCTTGGAGAATCCCAGGGATGGGGGAGCCTGGTGGGTTTCCATCCATGGGGTCCCACAGAGTCGGACACGACTGAAGCGACTTAGTAGCAGCAGCAGCAGCAGCAGCATATGCCCTAATGTGGTGCATTTTTTGAAGCTGGTACGTTCATCCAATGATCAAGCGTCTACTCAGCATCTTCACGGGGCCTGTGAAGGGTGTGGGGTTTCCTCCTATTGACAGGCTAAATGTTTAGCCTGCCACAGCTTCATGGATACTGTCTGACTGCAGACACAGAGTTAGGACCTGTCAGAAACAAGGACTTCATTATACAAGGCCCAGCATGCAGGCTGAGCTTCAGGTCCAAGGCAGTTTTCCTCTGCCCCAAGTTCCCTGGGACCACATGGTGGGGTGGGGTGGGGTTCAGGTGGACACTGTGCATGTGGATTTGTGTTATGGCTGAAAATGTGAGCTTGGGGAATCTATGACTTTCAAAATGAACGTGCTCTTGTCCTGGAGGATGTGTTATTTCAGTCCTCAGGGTTGCCTGCTGTGAATACCACCCTGGGGAACAGTCTGGGTACAGAGCAAAGAGCAGCCAGAACATCTCAGTCTTGGCACCCAGTATGATTGTTGGGGTGCTCAGGACCCATGGTAGGCTACCTCTTCCAACACGAAGGAACTCAAGACAAATTGTCTTCCAAACCATATGTGTCTGTTGTAACATGCATAAACTCTATGCACACGACTTTGTAGTTTCACAGCATTATTATTCCCTCTTTTGAGCAAATGAGGATTTGAGGCTGTGTTTATTAAGAAGGGACAATCACAACACAGCGTTTTTAATTTGTAGTCTAATGTTGTTACCATTAGCCTGTTTTGCATTACTGCTAAAGGATTGTCAGGTTGTGTTGGCACAGTCCTGTGGTGAGGGCTTTTCCATTATTTTATTTACTACCATGTACATTTCAGGAAATTAACTCTCCTTTGCTGATCTATTGCTGTGTTTTGATTCTGTTGGTCTAGTGTGTTTCTACATCTTCCTCACCCGCTCCCCAGCCCCCACCTTTAGCTTAGATATATCTCTATTTCTGAAGACCCATTGCTTTCACAGTTTTAGGAAATAGGGGCAAAACCATCAAATTGTCTATTATCACAGAACTGCAGACTTGTGGAGAGAAAATGTACGTCAGACACAATCTAGTCTAACTGCCCTACCTCCATTTTATGAATAAGGAGGCAGAGGTCCAGAGAGTCTCAGTGAACTGCCACCCAAGGTCAAAGGTCTTAGTGATTAAAGAGAAGACAGCTCAAGGTTTTTGTGTATAAAATTCAGTGTTTTTGTCACTGCACTACGTTTTGTCCAGTGAGGGAGAAAAGCACAATGTTAGAGTTGTGAGTTAAGTTCTGTTTGGGGCAAAGTTAGGACTGTAGCCCAAGAGACAGCATCTCAGTTCTGAGAAACCACCCCAAAGAGGCAAGGCAAGGTCAGGGTTATGATTTTAGTGAAGGAGGGTTATGTGTGGTAAAGCACACATTTTGGCAGAGGCTGCTAGTCATAAGGAGCAGGTGTCACCATCAATGATTTTAGTCCTTTTCTATTATAGATATGAGGCGATGCAAGAATTGGTCTGATAAAAATCCTGAGGATCTGAAGCACAGAGTGCTTCATTCCTGATCTCCACCCTGAACTTTCAACTGCTGTCAAAGGTCAGCTGTTGTAGGGGCTCATGATTTAATCTTTATAGGGGTAGACGTGTATGTAAGTGCTAAGGCCCTCCATTGTGTCTGACCCTATGGACTGTAGCCCACCTGGCTCCTCCGTCTGTGGGATTTCCCAGACAAGAATACTGGAGTAGGTTGCCACGTCCTCCTTGAGGGGATCTTCCCAACCCAAAGACTGAACCCTCGTCGTTTACATCTCCTGCATTGGAAGGTGGGGTCTTTGCCATTAGCGCCACGTGGGAAGCCCTGGTAGAGATAGATGGCAAGCGCCATCTGCAGTTGGCAATTGCATTCCAAAAGAAAAAGAATTCAAAGATATTGGTGGAAGCTTTATTATGAGTTCTAATATTTTGTTTAGTACCAATAGTGTATATTTCTGTTTTTCAAATATAGGATAATCAGTCTAGATATTTAAATAACAACAGAATTATGAATTCTTTAAATCATGGACTGCAAGCTTAAATGCCCTTCTCAGATCAACAGGTAACAGAGAAACAGCCACTGTGATCAATGAGGGAAATGGTGACAACAAAGTGGAGAAGGCACACCCATCAGACACTCTGATTCAGCACTTTGTGAGCATCCTATGTGCCCCCAGTCTATTTCTGCCTCTGAACTTGGCCATCCGGCTGCCACTTATAAAACATGATTTGAATAACATGATTTTAAAAGATTTACTATATCCTTAAATGTGATTTTGTTGTATAGGCTTTCAGAGCTTAATAGGGTATTAGCTGTCAGATGCTCTCACCCATCATTATGCTGAAAGAGAAGCAAAGAAGATGCAGTGACTTGCTCAACTCAGTAAAGCTAGTCTGTTATACCACCCGTGGCTAGAATCAAATTTCCACACTCCTAGTCCAGTGTTCTTTCTACTTCATCTTGAAACAGCTTTTTAAAAAAGAACAATTTTGAAAGAAAAAATAATGGGCAAATCTGTCTTGATATTTAGTAACATTTTTTGTGGATAACCTCTCTGAAACTGATCAAATATTATTTATTGAGTGTATTACCACATGCCCATGCTGAGTGACACAAGGCATACAAAAGTATATCAGACATCTTTGTTCATTTAGGTCCTCTCTAGTTGGGAAAGTCAAAACTAATATTGGAGAATAATAAAGGCTAGAATCTTTGGCGTTGACTTTTAAGTATACGAAAAGTTGGGAAAGAAGAGATATTGGTGACTTGAAGGTCTTAATTCTCCATATTCCAATGATTCTCTTTAGTAGCATATTTAAGAAAATCCTCTGTCATAGCCAAAGGAATATAATGAGAATCCCAGTACTAGAATTGTGTGTGTGTGTGTGTGTGTGTGTGTGTGTGAGTAAGTGAGAGACTGAATTGTAATCTGTGCTATTCATTCTTCACATTAAATCATGTCCACTGATATCTTAAATATTTCCTTGACTCCTATTTTGAAGTTAATGGCAAGTGCTGACATAGATAATAAAAGATGTGCCAACTAAAGTTGTGCTGGGATGGAGAGAGATAGCTACCCTCTGATTGAGGTGTTATAAAAAATACCAGTTAGAAAGACAACTGTGTCCCGCTGTGCCTTTTGACTGATCTTTTGTTTTCACCAGTGGTTAAGTTCTGTTTTCTTACTCTGTGATGCTGTGGTCAGTCCCTCCCTGATAGCTTTATCCTGGGAGGGGATCCCTCTCCCATGCCTTTGTGTAAGTTGGTTGGCATCCCTAGCAGCTCAATCACTTCCACCTTTTTCTTTCTTTCCATCTCAGATGCTCAGCCTCAGAACTCTCCCTTGTCAGGTACTTTGAAATCAATCCTAATATGAGAGTTGACAAGCTTTTCTTGCAAAGGGTCAGATAGTAAATACTCTTGACTTAGTGGCTCATATGTCACAAGTACTCATCTCGTTTTGTAGCATGGAAGAAGTCATAGATAATAGGTAAACAAATGGGCTTGATTGTGTCCAATAAAATTTTATTTGCAGAAGCAGGTGAGAGGCTGAATTTGGCCCTGGCCATAATTTGCCAGGGCTTGCCTAGTGGCTTAGCAGTAAAGAATCCACCTGCAATGCAGGAGACATGGGTTTGGGAAGATCCCCTGGAGGAGGAAATGGCAACCCACTTGAGGAGCCTTGCCTGGAACATCTCAGGGACAGAAGAGACTGGCAGGCTACGATCCATGGAGTCAAAAAGAGTCGGGCATGACTTAGTGACTAAACAACGGCATGGCTTGCCAACTGCTGCTCTGCTCTTAATAGGAGTGCTTACTTCAAGGGTTTTCCAATTGTATAGTTCAAAGCTCTTGTTTACATTTCTGTCTTCAGAGTCTAATTCTATTTTTGTTTGTTTTATAATGTACATATGCTAGTAAAGTACAATATAAATATAATCTATAGATAAAGAATGGTACATATTGGAACACCTGCTCAGAAATTTTGTACTGACATTAATGGTTGGAAAATTAGAGACTTTTATGCCAGGTTTTCTTACTCTTTACAAAGATTAGGCATTTGGAAATATACCTCTTATGTTTATACATGAGAAAGGCATTCTTAGTGTAGGAAGTGGTGAGTGTGGAGTTGTGAAACAAGGAGAGGATTCTAGATTGTCTGAGGCGCTTATAAATAGTCTCACATTTTTATTGAAACAGCCTCAGTGAACTTATGGTTGACTGTTAGTCTAATTTTCGTTTTAACAGTAGTCATTTACTCTTTGGCTGCCTGAAGAATATTCTGAATTTTTATTTTCTTAACAGGACTGCAGTGACTTCTTAATCTGCATAAGGTATTATTCTCTAATTCTATTGATGTCTCATACCATAATTTTTCTAGCTTTTGACAGATCTTGGCATCTGACAAAAATTTTGATCCACAAAGGGCAACACGTTCCTAATTTTAAATAAAGTATATGCAAACATAATTGACCTCAAGCCCTATATATCTCTTTGGAGACCACCGTTAGAGGTGGTGGCCTATGTTTACACCAATACTTGCCTACCTTTTGGGGAGAAGTTGTGATAGTTATAAAGTTTTGCATGTATCTTGTGGTCCATTTCTTCCACTTCCTCCCCTACCTGGTTTTAAACCTCTCCTGGGAAGTGTTACTTTTAACCTTAACATGAATTACAATTCATTTATTTTAACAACTTTTTGTTAATTTCATGTTTGGCATAATTTTAGGACTCTAGGGCTATAAGAAAGCTAGGGTCAGATTGTATAAGTGGCTACTATAGGTAGACAAATTAAATTTAAAAACTTTTAAATAATGTAACATTAATGCTTTCTAAGTTACTTACTTTTATCCTTCCTATTAAAAAGTTGTATGTTTTAAGTCTTTTGTTGTTGTTGCTAAACATTTAATTGTGTGTGCATTTAAAGAGATAGTTGCAAATGTGAGATATAATCCGTTGGGATGGTTTTGCATTTTTATCGTGGTTTTGTCAAGTTAGAGTTTGGGTTAAGTAAGACAGTCCAGATCATGCTAGCATTCTGTCTTGATAGCTTTTCCTGCAGCCGCTGCCCATTCTGTGGAGGTTGGCCCTCTCTCCACATACCCCCTTTTAGGATTTCTGTAGGTTCCTGATGGAATATTTGAAGAGCAGCTCCTTTGAACTTTTAGTAGTTCTGGCAACATGTCAGCATTATTGGTCATTTTTGTTTGTTAAGCCCTTGATGGAAAAGTTATTCTCTTACTTTCTAGCAATTAACTGTAATCTTTCAGATTGCCGCATTGTAAGCATAAATCCCCTTTTCCCACAAGGAAAAACTTCTCTTAAAGTGTCAGAGGGAAATAATTTCAGATATTAAAAACTTGTTTAGAGCATGTCTGAACATGTCACTGCTTGAATTTCCATCTGTATTTGCTTATTTCTTTTTCTGCTTACCGGTGGCTTTCAGTTTTTTGTTTGTAATGAAACAAACCAGATATTTAAATTTGAGGAGGCATCTTGTGTTGGAAAGACAAAGGGAGGAAGAGGATAAACCTTGACTTAATGCTTGATTTGTGACAAATTCTCATTCTAGATGCTTCTCTTGTGAGGGAAGCTTCCTTTTTGGTGCATCTTAACATGTTTATCATTATTTATTTTTGTATTTATTTAATTTTTTGGTTGACTTTTGGATAGATTATTTTAATAAAAATATTCATGTATTATTTGGGTGATTAAATGCCAAACTTCTATGGGTGTGTGTAAAGTAAGTCATGCCTAGTAAGAATATACAGGCAGAAGTAGGTCATCAAGTGTGTATTTACAGAGACTGATGGTAAAAATTTGTCAATATTTGGAGATATTCATCGATATATTGTTCAGTGTATGATCAGTCTTAATGCATTTTTATTTGCGGCAGATACAACTTATTCTATCTTTGTTTAAATAGATTCACTTTAACACATTAAACTGAAACATGCCTCAAGATATATACATAGAAATTCACTCAATATTTATACTGGATTAGATCAGGTGACCGAATGGGGGCTTTGGGACTTGTTATGTTCGAGCATATGGGCAAGTTGTAAGCTAGAAAAGATGTATGGTGTTTTCAGTTTCTTTTTAATTATAGAATCTTATCTACATCAATAAAAGTTTATATTTAACTTCATAAGAGCTGTATGTGGTGAGCAAAAAAATTGTGTGCACTCATGCATCTGTAAAACATAAATTAGATTTTGATAAAAAGTAAATGGATTCTTGATAAAGTTCTGAATGTTAGTGGCAGAAAAATTCCCATCTGACTCTAACCATTTTCTATTCCTGCAGTATCTTTTTCAGAGATTTCAGTGATATAGGCTGACTTTTTTTTCTGGCACCCACATATAGCAAATAACTGTGAAGCATTTCAAACCTCAAAGTGATACTAAAACTGTGAAGTATGAAATGGAAGTGACAGAGCGTGTGAGACACACTGCATAGAGCTGCTCAGTAACTCACCGTGTGCATGCTAGGGAAATGACGGCACTACTGCAGGATGCAATGTGATTAGCACTACCAAAAATTAATAAGATAAAAAGGTCTCCATTTGCAAAGTCTCTAATGTGTTCAAGTTGCCACCTTCTATGTTGAGCAGCCCGGCCCTAGTAATTACTCCCTTCTCACCCCATAAGAATCTGCTGTGAGGAATAAAATCACAAATGAATATCCTCCCCATTATGTTAAGATTCAGTTCAGGTCAGTTTAGTCACTCAAATCGTGTCCGACTCTGCGACCCTATGGACTGCAGCACTCCAGGCTTCCCTGTCTGTCACCAACTCCTGGAGTTTGCTCAAACTCGTGTCCATCAGGTTGGTGATGCCATCCAACCATCTCATCCTCTATTGTCCCCTTCTCCTCCTGCCTTCAATCTTATCCAGCACCAGTGTCTTTTCTAATGAGTCAGTTCTTCATATCAGGTGGTCAAAGTATTGAAGTTTCAGCTTCAGCATCAGTCCTTCCAATGAATATTCAGGATTGATTTCTTTTAGGATGGACTGGTTGGATCTCCTTGCAGTCCAAGAGACTCCCAACAGCCTTCCTCCAACACCACAGTTCAAAGGCATCAATTTTTAGTGCTCAGCTTTCTTCATGGTCCAGCTCTCACATCCATGCATGACTATTTGATAAACCATAGCTTTGACTAGCGGGGGAAGGCAATGGCACCCCACCCCAGTACTCTTGCCTGGAAAATCCAATGGACAGAGGAGCCTGGTGGGCTGCAGTCCATGGGGTCGCTAACAGTCAGACACGACTGAGCAACTTCACTTTCACTTTTCACTTTCATGCATTGGAGAAGGAAATGGCAACCCACTCCAGTGTTCTTGCCTGGAGAATCCCAGGGACGGGGGAGCCTGGTGGGCTGCCGTCTATGGGGTCACACAGAGTTGGACACGACTGAAGTGCCTTAGCAGCAGCAGCAGCTTTGACTAGACAGATCTCTGTCAGCAAAGTAATGTCTCTGCTTTTTATTATGTTTTCTGTGTGGTAATAGTTTTTCTTCCAAGGAGCAAGTGTCTTTTAATTTCATGGCTGCAGTCACCATCTGCAGTGATTTTGGAGCCCTCCAAATTAAAGTCTGAACCCATATTCAGTGTCAATTATTCAGTGAGAAATGAATATGTTAAAATAGATAAATAGCAAAGATCTACTATATTCAATGCTGCTGCTAAGTCGCTTCAGTCATGTCTGACTCTGTGCGACCCCA
>SJYX01006654.1:79684-98444 GCA_006410675.1 Oreotragus oreotragus | reverse complement strand
GACTCCCAACAGCCTTCCTCCAACACCACAGTTCAAAGGCATCAATTTTTAGTGCTCAGCTTTCTTCATGGTCCAGCTCTCACATCCATGCATGACTATTTGATAAACCATAGCTTTGACTAGCAGGGGAAGGCAATGGCACCCCACCCCAGTACTCTTGCCTGGAAAATCCAATGGACAGAGGAGCCTGGTGGGCTGCAGTTCATGGGGTCGCTAACAGTCAGACACGACTGAGCAACTTCACTTTCACTTTTCACTTTCATGCATTGGAGAAGGAAATGGCAACCCACTCCAGTGTTCTTGCCTGGAGAATCCCAGGGATGGGGGAGCCTGGTGGGCTGCCGTCTATGGGGTCACACAGAGTTGGACACGACTGAAGTGCCTTAGCAGCAGCAGCAGCTTTGACTAGACAGATCTCTGTCAGCAAAGTAATGTCTCTGCTTTTTATTATGTTTTCTGTGTGGTAATAGTTTTTCTTCCAAGGAGCAAGTGTCTTTTAATTTCATGGCTGCAGTCACCATCTGCAGTGATTTTGGAGCCCTCCAAATTAAAGTCTCTCACTGCTTCCATTGTTTCCCCACCTATTTTCCATGAAGTGATAGGGCTGGATGCCATGTTCTTAAGTTTTTTGAATGTTGAGTTTTTAGGCAGTTTTTTCACTCTCCTCTTTCACCTTCATCAAGAGGCTCTTTAATTCCTCTTGACTTTCTGCCATTAGGGTGGTGTCATCTGTATATCTGAAGTCATTGATATTTCTCCCGGCAATGTTGATTCCAGTTTGTGCTTCATCCAGCCCGGCATTTTGCATGATGTACTCTGTACACAAGTTAAATAAGCAGGGTGACAATGTACAGCCTTGACGTACTCCTTTCCCAATTTGGAACCAGTCCGTTGCTCTGTGTCCAGTTCTAACTGTTGCTTCTTGACCTGCATACAGATTTCTCAGGAGGCAGGTCAAGGGGTCTGGTATTCCCATCTCTTTAAGAATATTCCACAGTGTGAAGTGATGCACACAGTCAAGGCTTTAGTGTAGTCCATGAAGCAGAAGTAGATGTTTTTCTGAAATTCTCTTTTTCTATGATCCAACAGCTGTTGGGAATTTGATTTCTGATTCCTCTGCCTTTTCTAAATCCAGCTTGAATATCTGTAAGTTCTTGGTTCATGTACTTTTTAAGCCTTGCTTGGAGAATTTTGAGTATTACTTTGCTATTGTGTGAAATGAGTGCAATTGTGAGGTATTTTGAACATTCTTTGGCATTGCCTTTCTTTGAGATTGGAAAGTTACTAAATGGTTATGATAAAACCTTTAAGCTTCTCTGGGAGTGCTTGTATTTTTTCCAGCTGACACATGAATATTATTAGTTTTATGTTGGTTTGTCTTTACACCTGTCACCCCTCCTAATGGTTATCCTTTTCCCAAGTTTCTTCAGACAGTATTTTAGCCAGGGTCGAAGGAGTTTGCTGAGTTTTCAAAATCTGATTCAGGTCCTGTTAGCGTGTCCTTATGCTTGACTTGCTTCTTGCGGTTTATTTTTATGTCTCACCTTGGGGAGGCGTGTTCAAAGGGTTTTGGAGTTGTTATCACATCTCCTAGATTTCCTAGATCAGACTCAATGGGAAGGAGAGATGAGTGTCTAGGAGTGTGTCTGACCTGTTTATCTTAAGTTCTATCTATATATCTGTCTGTCTATTTCCCATATATTTATTCATTCACATCTGTAATTTCTATAAGGTTTCTAGATTGGAGACAGACCTTTTAATATTCAGAGAGCATCTTACCTCTGTTTCCTCATTGCCTCATGTAGACGGGAAGATATGCCACAAAACAGGAATTTTGAGGTTAGGAATTTTAGCACTTATGTAGGATATTTGGCAGATTTCCCTGGTGGATCCACTTGGCAAAGCAGGAGATGCAAGAGACCATGGGTTTGATCCCTGAGTTGGGAAGATCCTCTGGAGAAGGAAATGCAACCACTCAAGTATTCTTACCTGGAAAACTCCATGGACAGAGGAGCCTGGTGGGCTATATCCCATGGGGTCATAAAGAGTTGGACACGACAGTATGCACACGCACACACACACACAGTATTTGGCACATTTACCTCTCCTCTGTAGAGAGAGAGAAGGAGAAGAGAAAAAGAGGGAGTAGTGCTTTATGTGTGTGCATGCTTGCTCAGTCACTCAGTTGTGTCCGACTCTTTGTAACCCCATGGACTGTAGCCTGCCAGGCTCCTCTTTCCTTGGAATTATCCAGGCAAGAATACTGGAGTGGGTTGCCATTCCCTTCTCTACAGGTGCTTTATAAATGTAAGTGCATCCATTCTGGAAAGAGGAGAAGTGGGAGTCCGTAAGTCTGTTACTCTTTGGAATGTAAGTAAATGGCTTACATTTACTTACAAGTCATCTCAGCAGAAGTGACTCTGAATCTCTCCTGGGTCTTCCATATGGCTTGTTGGCTGTTTGAACATCCTTTAACTCAGGTGCCAGAGTGAGTTGCTCAGAAAGCCCTGACAGTGCAAAAATGTGAAAATATTAATGGAGGATTGTTTCTTGACACTTGTATTAACTTTGTGTAAGAGAAAGATCAAGGGATAAACTGACTAGGGCTGTATACCAGTGTCTTTCCATCAAGCTGTTTTGTGAGAGTCATTTTTGTTGTTGGTTTTTTAGTTTTTTGGTTTGTTTGTTGGATGGGGTGGACCAGGACTGCTGAGGTCCAGCCTCAGCAGAGTCCAGGGATATCCTCAGGATGGACAACGTCAGCGAATGAAGAAAGATAGATAGAGTGATAAGGGAAGAGACACGGGGTGACCAGGCTTCTTCGGTGAGCGAGGCCCATTTACTTTATTCTTCTCAGGGCTTTTATACCCTGAGTTATACATACAACAAGGTGAAAAATGCAGAATCAACTCAACATTCCATCAGTAATAACTTTTATCAATATCAGGTTCCTTCCTGCAAAAGTCTTATTTTCTGTACATCATCTTCTATTCTGGAGGTCTGTTGATATTCCATGACCTCCTTTTGATAAAAGTTGGTCAGCCAGAACACTAGAACAATGATTTTCCCTTAAAGTGTTTCTTCTTAAATTCTTAGGCTCTGTCACCCTTAAAGTATAGAGTTACACTTTTATGGAGCAAAGATTCAGCGGGTTACAGCAAAGAAAGAACTTATTAACTCAAAGTCTAATGTTGCTAATGCTAAGGCTATTACTTGTTTCTTCTACATCCTGACTATATGCACTCCCAGGACCACAATGGATAAGGGATGTGAGAACTTGACAGCAAGCATTGCATAGGCTCAACAATGTTGCAAGAGTCTGGATAAAGCTGTCAAGTAAGCTAGAATGCTAACAGGGGGTTTGAAACACTCCTTTCATGCCCAGGAGATTTATAAACTAAAGCCCTAAGTTAACTCTTTCCAGAGAAATGTGGTCGAGGGACAGCCCCCTGCTATTGTCAGAAGAGCTGGTGAAAGACATGAAATAGTAAGACAGACAGATTCTGGTTTGGGGGTAGATGCTTGAGCAGATCCAGGGGGTCCATCGAGTCCTGAGGCCTTGCTTATCAGGACTCTTCCGTATGACCTTGTCATGGGTCGGATGGCCCAGGGAGTCCCTCGAGTCCTGCATGACCTTGTCATGGGTGGGATCTCCCGTACTGGCTCCTGGCACAGGACGATCAATATAAACTCATTTTGTCTGGGTAGTTTTGTTAAGCCTTTGGGCATGATACTTACTTAGTAGAGATTCAGCTGTTTCACTAAGATAAAACTGGTATTATTTTCTGTGCATGGGAATAGTATATGCTACTTGCCAAAAGCTTGATGAGTACTGTTGTATTTTTTACTGGATAGAGAGAAATGAATGCTTGATGGAGATGTTTTAGGCATAGGAGTAATTATTCAGTATAATGTGACTTTGTGTTTTATTTTCCATTTATTGTGCCATTACTGCAAGGTTATATGCTTGATATAATGTTTGGTAGTGCTTTAATTTGTGGTACTTATAACATGTTACGTGTCTGCTCCATCTCCTATATAGACTATAATCAATGCCATGTTCTTGTAATTCTCACCATTGTAAACATTACCTTAACTTATTTTACTGAGCGTTTACTGTGTACCAGTTGTGCTAGTACTTTGCATGTATCATTCACCCAATATTCACAGCAATCTATGATCTTCATATACATTTTTGTTGTTGTCCAGTTGCTAAATTGTGTCTGACTTTTTGTGACCCCATGAACTGTAGCATCCGAGGCTTCCCTGTCCTTTGATATCTCTTGAGTTTGCTCAAACTCATGTCCATTGAGTCAGTGATGCCATCCAACCATCTCATCTTCTGTTGCCCCCTTCTCCTCTTGCCTTCAGTCTTTCCCATCATCAGGGTTTTTTTTTCCCCAATGAGTCATCTCTTCGCATCAGTTGGGCATGGTATTGGAGCTTCAGCTTTACAACAAGCCCTTCCAATGAATATTCAAAGTTGATTTCCTTTAGGATTGTCTGGTTTGATATCCTTGCTGTCCGAGGGACTCTCAAGAGTCTTCTCGAGCATCCCAGTTTGAAAGCATCAATTAATTCTTTGGCACTCATCCTTATTTATGCTCCAATTCTCACATCCATACATGACTACTGGAAAAATCATAGCTTTGACTACCCAGACCTTTATTGGCAAAGTGATGTCTCTGCTTTTTAATACATTGTCTAGATTCGTATAAGCTATTCTTCCAAGGAGCAAGTGTCTTTTAATTTCAGGCTGCAGTCACCATCTGCAGTGATTTTGGAGCCCAAGAAAATGAAATCTGCCACAGCTTCCACATTTTCCCCATCTATTTGCCATGATGTGATAGGACCAGATGCCATGATCTGTTTTTTGATTGTTGAGTTTTAAGCTTTTTCACTCTTATCTTTCATCTTCATCAAGATGCTCTTTAGTTCTTCTTTGCTTTCTACCATTAAAATGGTCAGTTCAGTTCAGTTCAGTCGCTCAGTCATGTCTGACTCTTTGCCACCCCATGAATCTCAGCACGCCAGGCCTCCCTGTTCATCACCATCTCTCGGAGTTCACTCAGACTCGCATCCATCAAGTCAGNAAGTTAAATAAGCAGGGTGACAATATACAGCCTTGATGTACTCCTTTCTCAGTTTTGAGCCAGTCTGTTGTTTTATGTCCAGTTCTAACTGTTGCTTCTTGTCTTGCCTACAGGTTTCTCAGGAGGCAGATAATGTGGGCTGGTATTCCCATTTAATTAAGAATATTCCACTGTTTGTTGTGATCCACATAGTCAAAGGCTTTAGCATAGTCAGTGAAACAGAAGTAGATGTTTTTCTGGAATTCTCTTGCTTTTTTTATGATCCAGTGGATGTTGGGAATTTGATCTCTGGTTTCTCTGCTTTTCTAAATCCAGCTTGTACCTTTGGAAGTTCTCAGTTCACATACTGCTGAAGCCTAGCTTGAAAGATTTTGAGCATAATCTTGATGGCATGTGAAATGAGTGCTATTGTGTGGTGGTTTAAAAATTCTTTGGCATTGTGTTTCTTTGGGATTGGAATGAAAACTGGCCTTTTCCAGTCCTGTGGCCACTACTGAGTTTTACAAATTTGCTGGCATATTGAGTACAGCACTTTAACAACGTCATCTTCTGGATTTGAAATAGCTCAGCTGGAATTCCACAACCTACATTAGTTTTCTTCATAGTAATGCTTCCTAAGGCCCACTTGACTTCACTCTCCAGGATGTCTGGCTCTAAGTGAGTGACCATACCATCATGGTTACTTGGGTCATTAAGAACTGTTTTGTACAGCTCTTCTGTGTATTCTTGCCACCTTTCCGTAATCTCTTCTGCTTCTGTCAGGTCCTTGCCATTTTTGTCCTTTATTGAGCCCATTTTTGCATGAAATGCTCCCTTGGTATCTCCAGCTTTCTTAGAGAGATCACCATACACATTTTGACAAATGAACAAGCTGAGCTCAGTGACGTAATGTGACTTGCTGAGGGTCATACTGATTATAACATTCAAAGTTATATCCCCTGGAGTGTATCTGCTTTCTTAACCACGTCTCTGTGTTATCTCTCATAAATAATACAATATAGCCACCTAGAGGATAAATATAAAATAAATAAATATATCAGTTAATTTAATAATCCATACCAGTGGATATTGAATTGATTATACTTGAGTAAAATGTTTTAAAGGTTATTATAGTTGTATAATTTTTGTCTTCCTTTTGTTACTATTACTTTTTTATATTCCTGAAAACAGTTATTCATTTTTTAAAAAAAAATTAAAAAATGCTTTAAAATAATTTCACACTATTGTATACATCGAGTTCTTGTAGTGGAGTTAATTTTTGCTCACAACACACAGATTAATTTCCAGTACTCTTCTGATGACATTGTAAGGAGTTCCATATTTTTGTGCATTTAATTCAACTCTGCTCTTGATGCCTAACTGAATTCTGTTTGTTCATTCAGCATTTATTGAGTACCTAATGTATACTTGGCTAGGCACTGAGGTATATGTTCAACAGTGAATAATATGAGATTAATTAATTTGTGAGATTAATTAATATTACTGTGAGAATAATAGGATATAAAACCTCTGTTATAAGACCACATGGCTGATAGGAGGTAGTTAATAGCAATTTATTAATTGATGGTATTATACTGGACAATAATAGCTACACGAGGGTGGCATAGAAAAATATAAGTGAAATCTGAAGTATTCAGACCACCTGCCTATCACAAATGTCTTTATTCCACTTTCTGACATGAAATCTGAAATTTATATATGTGTACCTAATAAACACATTAATTACTTCATTTATTCAATAGATATGTATTGGACTGCTGATTTATAATGCTCTGTGTGAGTTAGAAAGGGAATAAAAATGTTCTGTTTTTAAATAGCTCATAACATATCATAACAAAAATTAAATCATTCATTCAGTATTTACTAGGCATTTGTTATATGCCAATTACTCTTTTTGACACTGATGATATAATTGTGAAAATAGACCTTATATTCTTCTGGGAGAAACTAGGAAAAAGCAAATAAATAGACAAGATAATCATAAAATGTGAAGATAACAATGAAAAAAACAGAATGATATAATAGACTGGGGACTTACTTTAGATTTCCTAAAGGAAATCAACCCTGAATATTCATTAGGAATAATGATGCTGAAGCTGAAGTCCAATACTATTTGGACTTCACCTGATGGGGAGATACAACTCATTGGAAAAGACCTTGATGCTGGGAAAAATTGAAGGCAAAAGGAGAAGGGGATAGCAGTGGATGAGATAGTTAGATAGCATTTCTGACTCAATGGACATGAATATGAGCAAACTCCAGGAGATAATGGAGGGCATTATGGAGACTGGCGTGCTACGGTCCATGGAGTTACAAAGGGTTGGACATGACTTAGCGATTGAACAGCAAAAACAACCATACTTGAAATGTAACTGTCATGAAGGGTTCTCTGGGGAGCTTATATTTGGTCTGAGATCTGAAGGAACGTGGTGTACTGTTACACTGGTTCTCTGGGAAAAAAGCCTGCCATAACACATCCTAACTTTCATGGTGTAAATATTTCCACTGTGGGTGTTTTCAGCCTACCAAGGGTTTGAAATCTAGATTGCAAAACTTTAAGAAATTTAAGAATTGACTTTTGAAAGCTGATCTAACTCAGCTGCCGCATATCTCTGGGAGCAATATGAAGGGAAATCCAGGCAGTGAGAAAGCCCTGAGAAGGGGCAGGAATCGACTTATTCAAGGTCCTAAAAGGAAACCAATGTGGCTGAAGTGTAGTGGCAGAAAAAGTAAGGCAGTGCTGTGAAACCATGTGAAAGAGATGTGTAAGAATCAGATGATGTATGGCCCTATAGGTAATGCCAAGGAATCAATTTTTTTTAGCGTGATGTAAAATCACTGAACATTTTTAAGGCAGATGTTATTATCAGACTCTAAAAAGATATGTTGACTGTATGTGTAGACTAAACAGAAGCTAGAGCTATAACAGGAGACTGATTAGAAAGCTATTTTTTCAGTTCAAGCAGAAGATGATGTTGGCTTAGACTGAGTTCAAGACACATCTACTCTTCGTCCCCCACCCTAGGCTGGAATGGTTTTCCCTGCACCACTGACTTTAATACTGGCCATATGCTTGCTTTGGCCAGTAGAGGGTAAGAAGATATAGGCAATAGTTTTAAATATTTTGTGGCCTAACTTGTCTGTTTTACTCCTTGGTCTGCCATGAGAAGACCATGCCCCAGGTAGCTGTCCCCAACTCCAGAATGACCCGTGTAGAGAGGGGAGAAGCAGAGAAACTCTGGCTAAGTCAAAGAAACATGAGCAAGAATCTTCCAAACTTGTAATCCACTGAGTTTTGGTTTGGTTTGGTATGTAGCATTATTGTTGAGGTGTTAGTGAAATTGGAGGGAAATTGGCAACTTTAATGTATATTTTAGTCATAGGTAATGGAGATCCAACCAGTCCATTCTGAAGGAGATCAGCNTAAAGATGTTGTTAATTCTATCGAACAGGGACTCAGTGTTTATGACCTCATGCATGCTAAATTGGTTCAGTAGTACCCGACTCCACAAGACCTCATGGACTGTAGCCCACCAGGCTCCTCTGTCCATGGGATTCTCCAGGCAAAAATATTGGAGTGGGTTGCCATGCCCCCCTCCAGGGGATCTTCCTGACCCAGGGATTGAACCTGTGTCTCTTGTGTCTCCTGCACTGGCAGGCAGGTTCTATACCACTAGCACCACCTGGGAGCTTATGACTACACTTAACCTTAATCACTTCCATCAAGGTCATACCTCCAGATACAATTACATTGGGAAAGTTAGGCCTTTCATATACGAATTTTCAGGGGACACACTTTAATTCATAGCAGAACACATATCAGTCTGGACAGGGAAGATTGTGCTGTAGTAACAGTTAGCTCATCCCCCTCATTTAAGCCAGTTCAGTGGCTTACATGACAAAGGCTTATTTCTTGCTTATGCTACATAGCTGCAGTTTGATATGTATCCTCTTCACTCTGTGATGGAGGCTGAAGGGGCAGCCCTTATTTGTCAGTAGAACATTGGTGTGTTCATGGCAAAGGGAAAGGAGATTATGGCAAAGCACAGTTCAACTCTCTTTCATTGGCCAAAGCAGACCCCATGGCCGTGCCTGAATTTGTCAGAGAGAGGATGAATAATCCTCCTAGTCAAGTGCACGGCATGGAAAAATGCTGGTTTATTGGCATAATTTTATATGACCACAGACCCAGAAAGACCAGCTCTCATCCTGGTATTTCCACTAACTGGGTTGCCGTGTGGCTCTGGGAAGTTTGCTTACTCTCGCTGAGCCTTGGTATTTCTCATCCGCAAATACGACAATACCTGCCTCGCCGGATTGAGAATTAAATGAGATGACATAAGACGAATGTCGTGGCAGTTTGTGGCACACATGTTCTCAGTGCGGGTCGTTATCATTTCACTCTTTTTAGGGTAAAGACTGAAAACAACTTTACTGGCTTTTTCCCCTTTGCTGTTGAACAGAACTACCAGCAGTTAAGATGCTGGTGGTGAAAAGACCATCTTAACACTTGACACATTTCTCTTTCATTTTTTAGAAGTAAAATAGAACTTAATGCGAGTTAATGTTCAGTATTAAGAATTTAGATGTCTTTTTAAAAATATGATAATGTGGTTAAAGGGAGGCAATTCATGGAATCACGGTGGGTGGCCTAGTGTCAGGCTCTGAGTAAAAGTGACAAGGTTTTGCATGCTGACTATGTGATCTTAGGCAAGTCAATTTACTTCCAAGAGTCTCAGTCTCTTCACATTTAATTGGGGGTAAGCGAAGTATCTTTCTTCTGTTGTTTCTTCTGAATGTTACATTGCATTGGTTAACGTATTAACTGATACATTGCCTATAAAGCACATTAAACGTTGCGAGTGTTCAATAAATAATGGCCTTCATCATGGTAATCATCACATCACCATTACCTTCTTTGTCATCATCATCGTCACGACCATAATCCTTTCCATCATTGTTAGTATCATATCATCACCACCACCGCCATTATGGTCACCATCATACCAGCATCATCAGCATTTTCACCATCACCCTCACCACCATCAACATCATCATCATTATTTAGTAAATGCCTCTTTAACAACCAAGCAAATCCAATCTAAATTAAATGAGTCAGCATGAACATGGCAATATTATACCAAGAATCAGTATAAGGGTGGCAGAGAATATATCTTGGCATCTATACCTATAATTTCCTGTTTTAGTGTCTTTTCTCCCAAACCGAGCTCTGGATGTAACACAAGCCTCTGTATTCCTTAGGTGCAGATGGAATTCAAGAAATGGTTTAGTGGGGTGCGGAAAGGGGTTGAAACTGAAAGCTCTGAGGTATTTCGTTCTGCTACTCACACCAAAATGGTAAGATGGGCTCTTCTGCCACGCCGTGTACTTGTCTGAACTCAGTATCTCCTGCTACTAGGAACTTCCTGGTTGTTTGATCTGAAAAAAAGAGAGATTACATTAGATTCCTGCATTAAGCTGTGGAAGTTTCTGGATTTTGAGACCAAACCCAGAAAATCTCTTTTTTCCCTTTTTCTTCCTCTCCCTCTTTTTTCCTTTCTTCCCTTTTCCTATCTTTCTTCCTTCTTTCCTTTCTTTCTTCCTCTTCAGTCCATTAACAAATACCCAATGATATTTAACAGAAATATTACATGTATTCAACAACATTCTTTTAACAAAAATTAACTGAGTTCCTAGTTTGTGCCAGTCACTGTTTTAGATGTTGGGGGGAAATCCTCACCTTCACAGAGTTGATATTTCAATAGGGAATAGACAGACAGTAAATACCAAAAGTCGATTATACAGTGTGCTACAAAATGATACATGCTATAGAAAAAATATAGAGCAAAGGACTCACAGATATAGAGGATAAACTCACGGTTGGACTTGAAGAGAGGTCCTGTATAGGGTTGGGGACATGGGAGGTATTAACAATTGGCTATAAGATGGGCTCAGAGATCTATTGTACAACTCAGGGAATATAGCCAATATTTTGTAATAATTTCAAATGGAAATTAACCTTTAAAAATTATATTAAAAATTTTAAAAGAAAATAAAAAGGAGAAATATTTAGAAAACAATCAGGAATGCACCAGGCTGAAAAAGTTTTGTTGTTTTTTAGTGGCCCAGTCGTGTCCAGTTTTTTGTGACCCGATGGACTATAGCCTGCCAGGCTCCTCCATCCGTGGAATTTTTCAGGCAAGAATACTGGAGTGGGTTGCCGTGTCCTCCTCCAGGGGATCTTCCCAATACAATGATTAAACCTGCATCTCCTACACTGCAGCTAGATTCTTTACCACTAAACCACCAGGGAAGCTCTCTGGAAGTTTATTTTTAAATAATGTGGCCGTAATGAACCTCCCTTCCCAAGTGGCACTATTGGTAAAGAACCTGCCTGCCAATACGGAAGACATAAGAGATGTAGGTCTAATCCTTGGGTTGGGAAGATCTCCTGTAGAAGGACATGGCAACCCACTCCAGCATTCTTGCCTAGAGAACCCCATGGATGGAGGAGCCTGGTGGGTACACTTCATAGAGTCACACAAAGTTAAATACAACGGAAGTGACTTCGCACACAGCACAGTGAACCTCCCTAAGACTCTGGCACTTGGGTCCTCAGTCGTGTCCAGCTATTTGTGACCCCATGGACTGTAGCCCAGCGAAGATCCTCTGTCCCTGGAATTCTCCAGGCAAGAATACTGGAGTGGGTTACCATTTCCTTCTCCAGGGAATCTTCCAGACCCAGGGATCAACCTGGGTCTCCCTCATTGCAGGCAGATTCTTTACTGTCTGAGACACTAGGGAAGCAAAAACTTGATGAATATATCTAATTTTTAAAAATGACCCCTGGGGGAATCCTCTGGTGGTCCAGTGATTAGGGCTCTCTGCTTTCACTGCTGAGGGCGTGGAGTCAGTCTGTGATGAGGGAATTAAGACCCTAAAGCCAGGAAAGACTGAAGGCAGGAGGAGAAGGGAGCAGCAGAAGATGAGATGGTTAGACGGTGTCACCGACTCAATGGACATGAGTTTAAGCAAACATTGGGAGATAGTGAAGGACAGGGGAGCCTGCATGCTGCAATCCATGGGATCGCAAAGAGTCAGACACCATTTAGCAACGGAACAATAGCAACAAAAGAAGAAATTAAGACTCTCAAATCCAGTGAGCAATTTCTACTGGCCAAGCATTGCCCTAGACAGAAGGAAAACAGGAGTGACCAAAACAATGACATTTATAGAGAGTAGAGATTGACCAAAATACCTTTAGGGTCAAGACAAATATCATACAATGGGACAGAGTATGCAGAGAACTAGAATATTGTGATAAGTAGTGAGGGAAAGACTATCATGGAATGAACAGTTAGGGAAACACTGAGGAGGTGACATTTCAACTAACTATATACAAGAGTCCAGAATAATAATCATAATCCCTTTTTTTTTTTTAACGTGGATTATTTTTAAAGTCCACATTCTTGCCCAGGAAATCCCATGGATAGAGGAGGCTGACGTGCTACAATCCATGGAGTCTCAAAGAGTCAGATGCAATTTAGCGACGAAACAACAACATTTTTAAAGTCTTTACTGAATGTGTTACAGTATTGCTTGTTTTATGTTTTGGTTTTTTGGCCCCGAAGTATATGGGATCTTAACTCCCCAGCCAAGGATCGAACCCACACCCTCTGCATTGAAAGGCAAAGTCTTAACCACTGGATCCCCAAGAGAGTCTCATAATCCCTATTTTTGTTACATTCTAAAAAGCACATAATCAGAGACTTTCCTGGTTATCCAGTGGTTAGGACTCCGCTTCCACTGCCTGGGGCATGGATTAGATACCTGGTCCGTAACTAAGATCCTGCATGCTGTGTGGTGGAGCCGACAACAAATAAATTAGTACGTAATCAACCTAACCAAGCTTGCAACCCCCATTAATCCTCTGTAGCGTTTAAGTGATCCATCACTATTGGGTTTACACAGAGCCCAAGTGTTTGGATTCAGATCCCAGATTCTACCATCTCCGGGCTGTGTGACCTTGCACAAGTCACTTGATATCTCTGAACCTCAGTTTCTTCATCTGTAAAAGGGAATGATAATAATATCTGTCTCATCATGAGAATTAATTGATATCTTATAGGTTAAGTGCTTCAAATGCTACCTGGCATACAATGCGTGTTAGCTGTTCGATCATGTCTGACTACTTGTGACCCCATGGACTGTAGTCCACCAAGCTCCTCTGTCCATGGAATTCTCCATGCAAGAATACCTGAGTGGTTGCCATTCTCTTCTCCAGTGGAACTTCCTGACCCAGGGGCTAAACCCAGGCTTCCTGCATTGCAGGCAGATTCTTTACCTCTGAGCCCCGAACACTTAATGTTTGTGAAGAAATTAATTTTTTAAACCCCATCATAGATGGTGTTATGGGGTGTTGAGTAAAAAAAAAAAACAACCTAAAAGTTGGGAATTATGTTTTATTTGTCAGACTTTCTGAGGACTTCAAGAAGAGCTATGAGGGACTGCTCCAAAGAGGCAAGGGAAGAGTTAGGTTATATAAGAGTTTTTACAACAAAGATCAGGTAGTCAGAACAGCATTAGATTANCCCATCATAGATGGTGTTATGGGGTGTTGAGTAAAAAAAAAAAACAACCTAAAAGTTGGGAATTATGTTTTATTTGTCAGACTTTCTGAGGACTTCAAGAAGAGCTATGAGGGACTGCTCCAAAGAGGCAAGGGAAGAGTTAGGTTATATAAGAGTTTTTACAACAAAGATCAGGTAGTCAGAACAGCATTAGATTACTGTTAATTAAGGGAAATTAACTTAAGGGACATCTTAAGGAACTCAGTGTTTTCCATTCCCTGGTGGCTCAGAGGTTAAAGCATCTGCCTGGAATGCTGGAGATCCGGGTTCGATTCCTGGGTCGGGAAGATCCCCTGGAGAAGGAAATGGCAACCCACTCCAGTACTCTTGCCTGGAGAATCCCATGGAGGGAGGAGCCTGGTAGGCTACAGTCCATGGGGTCGCAAAGGGTCGGACACAACTGAGCGACTTCACTTTCACTTTCATGTACAGGAAAATGCAAGTCTGCATGTGTCTGCATGTGTGTTCTAAGTCCCTTCAGTCGTTTCCCACTCTATGCGGCGCTATGGACTGTAGCCCTCCAGGCAAGACTACTGGAGTGGGTTGCCATGCCCTCATGGATCTTCCCGACCCAGGCATGGAACTCAAGTCTCTTAAGTCTCCTGCTTTGCAGATGAGTTCTTTCCCACTAGCACCACCTGGGAAACCCACAAAAGCCTAGGCTCTTTGAAATAATTCCTCTGATAAGCATCTTGGCTATTTACCTCCGTATCCCATTCTTTCTCATCCTGAGTCCCCTCAGGGTGCACCTTTGTGGGTGGCTGTACCATCCTTTGTTTACTGATACATCAGGCAACATTAATGGCACCCCACTCCAGTACTCTTGCCGGGAAAATCCCATGGACGGAGGAGCCTGGTGGGCTGCAGTTCATGGGGTCGCTAAGAGTCGGACACGACTGAACGACTTCACTTTCACTTTTCACTTTCATGCCTTGGAGAAGGCAATGGCAACCCACTCCAGTGTTCTTGCCTGGAGAATCCCAGGGACGGGGGAGCCTGGTGGGCTGCTGTCTATGGGGTTGCACAGAGTCGGACACGACTGAAGCGACTTAGCAGCAGCAGCAGTAGCTTTGGATTTACTGAGCTTTGAACTGCGGGGCAATTCTAGCTTGTCAGTTTGAAGCACGCTTAGAAGTTTTAGTTAATTTCTGAGGTGTTCATTTCCCTTCAGCTTTTTCTCCACATTGTTTCCCCCAAATAGGAGAAACTGGAGAAGTCAGCGGAATTCTTTTGCAAAAGAGACTCTGCGTCTATCCAGCCACCGCCTGGGCCTCACCTTGTTAGTGTTTCTTGGTTCAAAACAGACAACTGAGCTGCGTGTGGACTGCGCCCCCTCGTGGTCATGTATGGATGGAACCAATGCCGCTGTTGACCCTTCCTGTGAAAATGAGTCCTGACTGATTTCCTCATCTTGGTTTCTCTCGCATAGAAAGAAAGGGACACCTGGGAGAATTCTTAGATCCAGAATCCAGTATTGTGTGTCAAGTGCAATCAAATGGTTAAGAAATCCTTTCTAATGATGAGAGAAATATGTGGGTTTTCCTCTGCTAGACATTACCAACTTGCCTATGACTAACATCTGGATCCAGCTTACAGATTCTCCTCTGGCTTCTCCGTTGCATTTTATGCTCCCCAAGATTTTGCATCTCTGGACACCTGCATAATTCAATAATTCTCATATGAATTAATATGAAAAGAGGGTTGCATGCTTGGCAACGCAAAAATGGGACACCACCAGTCCCACTTAGAGGTGAATTGTCTTCGGGAAGAATTTTGCAGTCAGAACACCAGCACTTTTCCGTTTTCTTCACCCAAAGACTTTTTTGAACCTACCCTATTCTCTGATTAAATATAATTTTGTTTTCTTAGTTTCATCTCTGAAGGAAAGTTACAGGGCTCAAAATAGCCTGGAGTTAAAATTCCCCTCCAGGTCCTCCCCACCATTCTATGCAAAACAAAGAACTTTCTCACCCCAAGAAAAAATGGGCATTAAGGTTGATTATGCCCAGCTCCCAGCTGGTCCAGCCTCTGGCAGATCTCCAAAATTCCTTGCCCCAGCTGTTTAAGAGATAACTACTCCTAACAACCTTGGAGAAGAACAGGCCCCCTTAAGACAGTAGATTTCCACATTCAGTTCAGTTCAGTCGCTCAGTCGTGTCCGACTCTTTGCGACCCCATGAATCGCAGCCCGCCAGGCCTCCCTGTCCATCACCAACTCCCGGAGTTCACCCAGGCTCACGTTCATCGAGTCGGTGATGCCATCCAGCCATCTCATCCTCTGTCATCCCATTTTCCTCCTGCCCCCAATCCCTCCCAGCATCAGGGTCTTTTCCAATGAGTCAACTCTTCTCATGAGGTGGCCAAAGTACTGAAGTTTCCACTTTAGCATCATTTCTTCCAAAGAAATCCTAGGGTTGATCTCCTTCAGAACGGACTGGTTGGATCTCCTTGCAGTCCAAGGGACTCTCAAGAGTCTTCTCCAACACCACAGTTCAAAAGCATTGATTCTTCGGCGCTCAGCCTTCTTCACAGTCCAGCTCTCACATCCGTGCATACGTGCCTACATATACTTACTCTTTCCTTGGGTAAGCGCAGCAGCTCGCTAATCTGACTCCTGCCCCTTCTCACCTCGTTAAAGGTGATCTGTTCCTGTAAAGGGCCGGTCTTGTTCTCTTTCTGAGCCTCGCCTTCTCTACCTCCTTTACCCTACAATCTCCATGTCTTGGTATAAATGCTCCCAAACTAAAACAGTGTGGCATATCACATCAGTAATTTGATATGATTTATTTTGTTCTACTGTTTCTAAATTCGTTTCCAAACATGTTGGGTTTTAGGTGTGTGTTTCAACATTAGAATTATTGAGTGCATGGATAACTTTGTGACCAGACAATGTTTCCAAAATAATTTTAAATTGTAGTGACAGGACAATTGTGATTCATTAAAAAAGAAAGTGTAGAACATACTGTAAAGTTAAACATATAGTCAAATTCAGAATACCCCAATACTGTAATTATTACAGGCTTCCCAGGGGGCACTAGTGGTAAAGAACCCACCTGGCAACGCAAGAAAAAGTAAGAAACTCAGGTTCGATCCCTGGGTTGGGAAGATCCCCTGGAGAAGGAAATGGCAACGCACTCCAGTATTCTTGCCTGGGAAATCCCATGGACGGAGGAGCCTGACAGGCTACAGTCCAGGGGTCACAGAGTCAGACTAGACTGAACACACACCATACACAATACTATAATACGGTGGTGTGTTAACAACTTAGTCTAGTGTAAAGGTTGAAGGATGAGATGTTAAAAATAACTGTGCTGCTGCTGCTGCTAAGTCGCTTCAGTCGTGTCCGACTCTGTGCTACCCCAGAGACTGCAGCCCATCAGGCTCCCCCATCCCTGGGATTCTCCAGGCAAGAACGCTGGAGTGGGTTGCCATTTCCTTCTCCAAGGCATGAACATGAAATGTGAAAGTGAAGTCGTTCAGTTGTGTCCGACTCTTAGCGACCCCATGGACTGCAGCCCACCAGGCTCCTCCATCCATGGGATTTTCCCGGCAAGAGTACTGGAGTGGGGTGCCATTGCCTTCTCCAAAAATAACTGTAGCTACCTTAATTTGTTAACAAATACAAAATATAAAAAGAGATTGTAGTTGTGATATCAAAGGCAAAAAAAAGAGAGAAGAAAAGTAGAGCTTTGATGTGTGATTGGGGTTAGTGAAAATGAAAGTCACTTAATCGTGTCCTACCCTTTGTGACCCCATGGACTATATAGTCCATGGAATTTTCCAGGCCAGAATACTGGAATGGGCAGCATTTCCCTTCTCCAGGGAATCTTCCCAACCCAGGGATTGAACCCAGGTCTCCCCACATTGCAGGTGGATTCTTTACCAGCTGTGCCACAAGAGAAGCCCAAGAATACTGGAGTGGGGAGCCTATACCTTCTCCAGTGGATCTTCACAACCCAAGAATCAAACCAGGATCTTCTGCATTTAAGTTGCTATCAACTTTGAATTGGTTGATTTTAGCTGTAAGATGTTTTATGGAAGCTTTGGGGTAACCACAAATGCAAAAAATATAATAGATTCACACACACACAAAAATGGAATCACTGAATACCACCTTGGGAAATCATCAATTCATAAAGGTAAGCAGAGAGGAAAAAGGGAACAATGGAGCTACAAAAAAATTGCCAGGTAATAATTAGTAAAATGACATTAGTATGTCCTTAACTACTAAGGACCTACTCTATAGCTCAGGGAACTCTATTCAATACTCTGTAATAGCCTACATGGGAAAAGAATCTTTAAAAAGAGCAAATATATGTATACATATAACTGATTCACTTTACTGTAGAAACTAACACAGCATTGTAAATCAACTATATTCCAATTAAAAAAAACAAATTTATACAATGGAATATTACTCAGCTGTTAAAAAGAATGAAATAATGCCATTTGTAGCAACATGGATGGACCTCTAGATTGCCATACTGAGTGAAGTAAGTCAGGCAGAGAAAGAGAAATATCTTTATTATGACATCTCTTACATGTGGAATCTCAAAAGAACTGATACAAATTAACTTACTTACAAAAAAGAAACAGGTTTACAGACTTCAGTTCAGTTTAGTCACTCAGTTGTGTCCGACTCTTTGTGACCCCATGAATCGCAGCACGCCAGGCCTCCCTGTCCATCACCAACTCCCGGAGTTCACTCAGACTCATGTCCATCGAGTCCATGATGCCATCCAGCCATCTCATCCTCGGTCGTCCCCTTCTCCTCCTGCCCCCAATCCCTCCCAGCATCAGAGTCTTTTCCAGTGAGTCAACTCTTCGCATGAGGTGGCCAGAGTACTGGAGTTTCAGCTTTAGCATCATTCCTTCCAAAGAAATCCCAGGACTGATCTCCTTTAGAATGGACTGGTTGGATCTCCTTGCAGTCCAAGGGACTCTCAAGAGTCTTCTCCAACACCACAGTTCAAAAGCATCAATTCTTCGGTGCTCAGCTTTCTTCAAGGTCCAACTCTCACATCCATACATGACCAC
>SJYX01006654.1:67206-79533 GCA_006410675.1 Oreotragus oreotragus | reverse complement strand
ATGAGTCAGCTCTCCTCATGAGGTGGCCAAAGTACTGGAGTTTCAGCTTTCGCATCATTCCTTCCAAAGAAATCCCAGGGTTGATCTCCTTCAGAATGGACTGGTTGGACCTCCTTGCAGTCCAAGGGACTCTCAGGAGTCTTGGCACTTGAGAGTGGTCTGAGCAGGATACTGAGATTTTGTGAGGCATCCACATTTCCATGATAAACAGAGCTGGGGAGGGACCATACCCTTCATGTAAAGGGTTAGGAGGCAGCCAAAGAAAGAGCTGTAGGGCATACACAACAGCTGGATGTGGTCAAAGAAGATGAGCCCGTGAAGGAGGAGAGTGAACTAGTAACAAGTGAATTGAATGCATGACTGACTTCAGGTGAACTCTGAGGAAAGCAAGGTAAATAGTGGTGAGGACTAGAGGCCTTTGTAAGTTCTAATGCCTTATATTTCATTTGCTTTCATTATAGAAACCCCAAATATTCACCACTTTACGAGCATTTTATTTTCCTAGTCTCCCTGTCTCTTGTTAATTGTTTTACAGAAATGATTTAAAATTTATGTTTCAGAACTGAAATTCTAGAGTTGGGAGACTAGATTTTACATAGAGGGAATAGTGATGAACTCAAAGACGTTACGGTCTTCTCCAGTGGTTCAGCAGTAAAGAATTTGCCTGCAAAGCAGGAGCCACAGAAGAGGTGGGTTTGACCCCTGGGTTGGAAAGAGCCCCTAGAAGAGGGCATGGAAACCCACTCCAGTATTCTTGCCTGGAGAATTCCATGGACAAAGGAGCCTGGCAGGCTACAAAAAAACTGGACACTACTGAAGCAATTATGCACAGCAGAGATGTTACAATTTGCCCTAAGTCATACAGTAAGTCTTGTTCCTCATCTAAAGGTTTACCTGATGTAGGATTTTCATATGCTTTAGTTGTCTTTTTAGAAATCTCCTTTAGTGCTTGTCGTGAAAGAGCAAATTATTCAAGATGGCGGTGGTAAGGCTCTCTTGCCCCGTGACACTGTGCTCTCGCCCCATGTATTGTGAATTCATGGTTATGTAACAGCTGAGATCACTTATAGCACTGCACATGTGCATCATGGTGTACCCGCTTGGGTGCAGGCCTCTTTTGTTCTGTTAACATATATAAGCTCCACCTGCAAAGCCTGTGTTATGAGACTGAAGCTGCGTTATGGCTGTGTTCTCTGGGTCAGTTGTGAGAGAATACAGCATGTCTGCTGCTACAGCTCAGAGAAGGCAATGGCAACCCACTCCAGTACTCTTGCCTGGGAAATCCCATGGATGGAGGAGCCTGGTGGGCTGCAGTCCATGGGGTCGTGAAGAGCACGACTGAGCAACTTCACTTTCACTTTTCATTTTCATGCATTGGAGAAGGAAATGGCAACCCACTCCAGTGTTCTTGCCTGGAGAATCCCAGGGATGGCAGAGCCTGGTGGGCTGCCATCTTTGGGGTAGCGCAGAGTTGGAAACGACTGAAGCCACTTAGCAGCAGCAGCAGCTCCTACAGCTACCACACCAGTGAGGAGAGAGTAAACTTGCAGTTTCTAAGGCGCCTTGAATTTTCTTCCAGCGTCCCCACCTCTCGCCTTGCCTACCCTGGGTGAAATGAATGGTGAGATACAGCTACTGGCGTAGCTGACAGTGTGAACAGCGAGACAACTCTATACTTTTCTTAGGCAGTATAATTGACTTATTTTCTATTTGGGATGCAGAACTAATGTGATTTAGTTTAATGGTACTAGAGAGGCTTTCATTTTAATGATTAAATGGGTAATTACCAAAGTTTTAAATATTTTTTTCACAAAATAGGCATATCTTTTGCTTTATTAATTATTGTAGCACAGGCTTAGTTCCCTTAGCATCACTGTACAATTCACTCTCTATATCTATGGGTTGCACATCTCATGACATTTCCTTTCTTTCACTTTTCTGCAGTGATTTTCATGTTAGTCATGCTGTACACTGAGAATGGCAGTGTTTTATTAACACTGTATCCCACATCTCACCTCTCTATGAGTTCAGTTCAGTCGTGTCCAACTCTTTGCTACCCCATGAATCGCAGCACACCAGGCCTCCCTGTCCATCACCAACTCCCGGAGTTCACTCAAACTCGCATCCATCGAGTCCATGATGCCATCCAGCCATCTCATCCTTGGTCGTTCCCTTCTCCTCCTGTCCCCAATCCCTCCCAGCATCAGAGTCTTTTCCAGTGAGTCAACTCTTTGCATGAAGTGGCCAAAGTACTGGAGTTTCAGCTTTAGCATCATTCCTTCCAAAGAAATCCCAGGGCTGATCTCCTTCAGAATGGACTGGTTGGATCTCCTTGCAGTCCAAGGGACTCTCAAGAGTCTTCTCCAACACCACAGTTCAAAAGCATCAATTCTTTGGTGCTCAGCCTTCTTCACAGTCCAACTCACATCCTTACATGACCACAGGAAAAACCATAGCCTTGACTAGACGGACCTTAGTCGGCAAAGTAATCTATGAGTTAGTATGGCAATTTACACTCAGTAGATATTCCTTAAATAAGTACAATAAAAACATACACATTGGATACCATGAATAGAATGCAGGCTCTAGGAATTGCCTGCTTGGGTCTGAACATTGTTTCTGCCTACTGCTAGCTGTATAACCTCGGAAAAATTCATCTCTATTTCTCTGCTTCAGTTTCCTCATCTGTAAAAACGGAGATAATAATATAACTAACTTACGGGGTGGTTGTGAGAATAAAAAATGATAACCCATATACAGCAATTAGCACACTTGATGTATGGCAAATATTTTTAAATGTTCTGTTTTTAAGACTCAGACTTTTTCTTTTTCACCTTAATATATTTCTCAACATACCATATATCTTTATATGAAGTGTATCTTTTGAGTTCTGTATCAACCTCCAATGTAAGCATGGCAGAGATTATCCTTTTCCCATTAGTAGGCACCTAATTTATAATTGTTATATAACAAATAATTACTAATAATTAGGATAATTGCTGTTAATAATCATTAAGCACCCTCATGAAATCTGCTGGGGTGGTAGGGCAAAGTGAAGAAGGGTGAACTTACAGTCAAGGATAATGGATTTGATCCCTGGTTTAGCACTATTAAAACTTAGATCTTGGGTAAACTGCTTTCCTGATGTATAAAAGAGAATAATCACAAAAATTCACCAAAAATCCAACTTTCAGGTTTAAGTGTGAGATAATCCACAGGAGTGCTAGCCAACACCCCTAATATATTATGAATAGTAAAATATTAGCATTCTGTTTTCCATTTCTCCAAATTTTTTATGATCTTTGTTATATATTTTAAATCTAAATTATATAATGCTGTCTAGTGTGCTCTTTTTGGAGAAGGCGATGGCACCCCACTCCAGTACTCTTGCCTGGAAAATCCCATGGACAGAGGAGCCTGACCATATACAGCAATTAGCACACTTGATGTATGGCAAATATTTTTAAATGTTCTGTTTTTAAGACTCAGACTTTTTCTTTTTCACCTTAATATATTTCTCAACATACCATATATCTTTATATGAAGTGTATCTTTTGAGTTCTGTATCAACCTCCAATGTAAGCATGGCAGAGATTATCCTTTTCCCATTAGTAGGCACCTAATTTATAATTGTTATATAACAAATAATTACTAATAATTAGGATAATTGCTGTTAATAATCATTAAGCACCCTCATGAAATCTGCTGGGGTGGTAGGGCAAAGTGAAGAAGGGTGAACTTACAGTCAAGGATAATGGATTTGATCCCTGGTTTAGCACTATTAAAACTTAGATCTTGGGTAAACTGCTTTCCTGATGTATAAAAGAGAATAATCACAAAAATTCACCAAAAATCCAACTTTCAGGTTTAAGTGTGAGATAATCCACAGGAGTGCTAGCCAACACCCCTAATATATTATGAATAGTAAAATATTAGCATTCTGTTTTCCATTTCTCCAAATTTTTTATGATCTTTGCTATATATTTTAAATCTAAATTATATAATGCTGTCTAGTGTGCTCTTTTTGGAGAAGGCGATGGCACCCCACTCCAGTACTCTTGCCTGGAAAATCCCATGGACAGAGGAGCCTGGTAGGCTGCAGTCCATGGGTCGCACAGAGTTGGACACGACTGAGTGACTTCACTTTCACTTTTTCCTTTCATGCATTGGAGAAGGAAATGGCAACCCACTCCAGTGTTCTTGCCTGGAGAATCCCAGGGATGGGGGAGCCTGGTGGAGTGCCGTCTATGGGGTCGCAGAGAGTCGGACATGACTGAAGCGACTTAGCAGCAGCAGCAGCAGCAATGTGCTCTTTTATTCATTAGCATTGACATACCAACTAATTTGTAAATACTTCTGAAACAGGGTTGCACTGTTTCAAACTATGTTAGTCCCATGTTAGTCCCATTATCTGAATAAAATAGGAAAAAAAAGGTATTTATAAATATTTATCTTAATTTCTTTTTAGACTCTAAGAACTTGATTTTTTTTTTTTTAAATGAAGAACCTTTGCTTTTGTGGATTTAAGTCTTTCTAGCAAATGGAGGAGAGGAGATTTCTGGAGCTCTCAGTGTTTCTATCACATTAACTAATGATTGCTAAATTATTTTGAAATAGCAGGCTCTCCTATAAAAGCTAAGCCTTATGAAGATAAGGATGACAATAATACTGATATGTATAAAGGAGACTGTATTCTCAGTTTGTGCTGTATTCTTGCTGACATTTCTCTACAAAGGGAGTGATCTCCTTTCTGATATATGCAGTTCATTTACTCTATACTTGCAGTCCTAAATTTTAGTAATTGCAAAACAACTGAGGAGCATGGGGTGAAAAAAGACACTCAAATGTGTTTTTAGACTATCTTTTTATTAGTAATTTTTTTGAAAAATATTGTACCTGTTATTAAAAAATCTGTGATTTGCAATTTAATTCAAAACATGCACTTAGACCTTGAAAACTAATAGTCTAAATTAAAACTTTTTTTTTTATTCTTTCAAATTCAAGAACAAGTTAAGCTGGATAAAATAGTGACTAATATTGAATCAGTGAGTAAAAAAATGGAGAAAGAAAAGCAATTGCACCATGGGAAGACCAGGTAAGGAAGGTATAGTTGGCTAACCTATGGACAACCTGCACTTTTCTTCTCCTTTGCTAGTATTTCTTGACCAATTGTCATGGTTTCTCAAGACTTTTAACACCCTGTACCTGAGTCTAATTTATCCTTCTGCTTCAGTACCTCAAAGAACATCAATTATCAACATTTTAGTTTTCAATTCAATTAACTTTTGAACTGAACTGGAGGATATCTGAATAGTTAAGCAAACCATCTGGGTTTTACAGTGCATAAGCTCAAATCCAGTTTGTGGCTTTCTTGAGAGAAATGCCATATTTTATGGTAATATTACATAAGTTTGGAATTTTAATAATTAATCTGCAGCAATTATGAAGCAGAGTTAAGATAATTTTTCCTTTTTAATATAATAATTTAAAATTAGTGTGTTTTCTAACAGAAGATGAGGCTGATCCTACAGAGCATACTTTGAAGGCAGGAATTTTGAGCATTGCTTCTGCTATCCAAAGGTGTCTGGAGATGGGTCAGTTACTTTTCTGAATGATTCCACTAAATAGCAGCATCACCTTTAGGATAATTTTACAATTGTGTACATAAGTTTTGGCCCTGAAGCTACAGATAGAAACTCTAAAGGCTCTTCAGCACATTTTGTAAGAACATTTATACTTGTAGAATGTAAATGCTCTTCTGTTAAGATGTATATTTCAGTGGCTTGTTTTATGTTAATTCATTATATAACATCAGAAATGTGGGGTATTAGGTAATAGAAGTTTAAAAAAATGTTGCTATGGCTGTAAGGAATGTCTTGGCTCTTCCAAAACTTACCTGCAAGATGTGCTTAGCACTACAAGTTTCTTGCTCAGCAGTAAAAGGTAATGCTATGGGAATTTGGAAGAGTGAAATATATGTACAGCTTTAGTAATGAGGATTTGGTTTTACCCATGGTAAGAGAAATATGAATTACAAAAGAAAATAAAGATTTATATAGGAAATTTTCCAGTTTAAAAACTTTTACGTTTACTTGAGTTAACCCAAGACCCAGGTTAGTTTAGCAGTGTTACGTGATAAAAGAGTAGTTAATATGGCAATTTAACCAGAGTTGAGAATTTCAGGTAAACTTTGAAACTAGAAAAGCTAAATGGAACTAATTTGAAAAGCTACCATTTTTAGTATATTAGATGGAGCTGTGATCCAAGGAAGAAGAACAATAATTTAGGGATTCTTGGAGCACTCATTAACAATAAATCTGATCATTTAATATCTTTCAGCATGTCTTTCTCAAGAGTTGAGTATTTCCTTAAGAATTGTTTCTTCTGAAATTGATAAAGATAAAGGTCTCTTGACATTCTAACATTCCATGTTTAATGAAAACATGTCCTGTTTAATGAGGATGGTCAACACCTTTTGAAATTAAAAGTACTTCAGTGACAGCTTGGGACACACAGACCCTGAATATCATCAATCCACCGGAGGCTGCCTTGTCTTTATTTATAGCTGACTAATGGGGATAATGTGTTTCCTACCCACTGAAGCTAGCTTCATTCACAAATGTTAGAAGTAACTGAACCATGAGGCTAAAAAGGACAGAAAGGAAAACAGATTCAGTCAGGAAATCAGGTAGAAGATTGTTAACAATGCAGAGAAGGCACTAGGACTAATTAGTATAAATTGTCTAACCCTTTGTAAGACTCTGGAAGTTTCTGCTCCAAACAGAGTTCTGTGATAGGAGTAGTATGTGAATTACTTCTAATTCCCCAGAAGATGCCTTAGAAAACACTAACTTTTAAGGAAGAACCATAATATTTTTAGGTGGACCATAAAAATATTGGCCCAACAAAAGAGATTCCTTATAAAATACATGAAGAAATATGATAGAATCTTATAAATGTCTATTCCCCCCCAAAAAAAATTTCTATATGTTTAACTTGCAAAGGAAAACAAAATTGAATACTTCTGCATATTCAAATTTAGGTTTAAGGAAGTGAAGTTCTTCAATGTACCTTTGAATCCTAACTTCAAAGATTAATTATATATTAGATACTCTTACAACAATAATGATAAATGTGAATGCATTCTAAATATTAATTTTCCATGAAGGAAATTTATTATGCATTTATATATTGGAGCTAATTTTTTACTTGATAATATTTGATACATTTGAAGGTATGACAACTGCATTTCTGTAAATGTATTCTATGATTTTAGGCAAATGAGCCTCAACTTCTTCCCCTAGTTTTGTGATCAGTGGGAGTTTCTTATGTGTTACATGACTATTTGTATTTAGGTTATTATAATTAATAACAGAATGAGGATATTATAAAATAATGATAGACTCCCTCATGTCATTTCACATTTGTGTTAAACAACTCTGGCATTTCATCTTAATGTTTATAAAATATTTTGCTTAGTGGATGAATTTTAGTCTGCTTCTATCAGAATCTTTCATTAATAGGGAATCATTGAAAAAATGCAATTAATAGTTCTAATTTGGAGATTTATGTAAAAATATTTAGCCAGGGTCTAGTTTTAAGGAAGCAAATCAAACTACAACTATGTACCTTGGCCCCATTCTTGGTAGCATATAAATAAAATTCTAGAATTTCAACTGGAGTTTGGCAAAGCTGCCTACATACTCTAACCTCTCATAGTTTCCATTGACAATATGATTTTGTCATATAAGGGATATCTCAGTTCTTTGGCCAACTGCATAATCGTGAATGACACGAGTGACAGCTAGACTAATGGATCCTATAAATCACTCATTGATTTACTAATTTATTGAGCACCTCCTCTATGCCAACTATAAAACTCAAAATAGAACAGTCACAGACTTTCCTTTTAGACCATACGTTTTTGATGGGCAGAATGTTTTAAAATCGTAAAATTTTGTGTAACATTTCTGAAATTTTTGAACTAGCAATTCCAGTTCAAAATTGAATTGGAGTTTGAACAATCCAACTGTTCAAATTGGATTCAAATTGGTCGAGAATTTCTAGGCCAAAATAATGATGTGCATCTTTGTACATTTACAAGGAAATACATTAATTATATTTTGTCAAATATAAGAAATAAGCTAAAAAGTTCATGTACATTTATGTACACCTAAACATAAGTGTGGAGTATATTACACGTTAATCATGACAAATGGAGTTGGTGATAGATTGTAGTAAGGTGTTTACTTAGTTCCCTAAATCCAACTGCCCTGATTCAAATCTTGACTCCACCCATTTCTAACTGGAGTAATCTGAACTCTGGCCTATCTAACCCCTAATCTTTTAGTTTCTTCCTTTATAAAATGGGTATAATAATAGTAAATACCCAGAGGCTTGTTTTGAGTATTAAATGTAAGACAAAAAACATAGTGCTCAACTCGTAGGAAGAATTTAAAACTTTGCGATTATTACTCACACTACTAGGGTAGTGAATTAGGGGTAATTTTTGTTTTCTTACTTTTGCTTATTTCCGTTTTCCGAAGTTTCTGCATGGTACTCATGTTTTGATTCAGCTGACCTGGCTGAAGCTCTCCAAGTCATAATAGGAAAACATGTTACTTAAAATCTTTGCAAAATGGAAGAAATAGATGTGATATGTGTTGTGTTCTAATTTTTGTTAGAGTTTTTCTTTTAGAAAGAGAAAGTTACGTATTATCCTTACTCAGAGGCAGCAAAATTTGGTATCACTCTGTCTTTATTCAGTAGTGAATGTTTATAGAGGGCCTGCCGTGTGCTCCTTACTCTGCAGTGAGGGCCCCAAGGATAGCATTGTCAGAGTCTCTTTTCATAGGAGAGTAGTGGTTTTCTCTCTGATTCACATCTAATCTTGCAACATTATTCTAGAGTTTGTGTTACAAAATAAAGGTTAGTCAGTCACTCAAAGCTCTCACTTCATGTTTTGGAAACAGAAAGCTGGACTCCTTTTCTGCCTTCCCGGTCTTCAACCTTGGCCTGCATTTACGACCCATGACCTCCTCTTCCATGGGGCAGCTGAAAGAGCATGGTGAGTCTCACTGCCTAAGTGCAGTAGCAACATGGTGATTCTTCACTGTTTAGTATTCATTTAAAAAGCAGACTCACACAGCTATTATTGAACAGTCATTTCCTTTATATTTCATTTCAAATAATGTATCACAAGATAGAGATTTCAGAAACAACTAGTACTAACTAATGTTCAGCTCCTTTATTTGAACTTTAGAGATTGGATTTTTTTAATGTGTGCAAATATTGAAGGTTTTAGAAAATTATAAGGATATATTCTTAGAATTTTAAATGTTTATAGTTGAGTTATTGTTGTTTACCAAAATATGTATTAATATTTCTTAAAAAGAAAATATAGATGAACCTCTAAAAGTCCCTTAAGTGTGACTGAACAACTGTTTGGAACATGGTCAGCTATGTGATGACTTGGGGGCTATTGATTCAAAGAAAGCTATTTTGTAGTTTCCCCTCTTTTTAATTTGTTTCTCATGTCTTGAGCTTCAGGCTGTCATTAAGAGAAAACTTTTCTTGTAGAGTGGGGCTTTGACTGATGTTGGAATAAGTTTTTTGAAATTTGCAGAATAAACTCTTTCTTGGGATCTCAAGGTGCTCTTATTTAAAATTTGCCTTATCCAACAATAATGTTATAGCCTTTATTTGTTTGAATTACATTAGAAAGAATTTAAGCATCAACTGGAGGTTCATCAAATGCAATTTTGTTAATCCAACTAATGTTTACCCAAACTATTAGTATTTGTGAATATAATATCAGAATCTTGAACACGTAATAGGCCTGTTTAAAATTTTTGGTTGTATTTGTCCATAGCTTAAATTCTTTTAAGGCTCGATTAGATAATTTGAAGCCTCAGAGTAGTAGAATAATGTGTAGGTCTCAGTTGAGTCTAGAATTGAGTATGTTTGTGAAGAGGTAAATGCTGTCAAAAATTCCTCTTATGGTCTAGGATCCAGTGGGTGAAATAGTTTCAATAGA
Organism: Oreotragus oreotragus; assembly: GCA_006410675.1. Classification (NCBI taxonomy): domain Eukaryota; kingdom Metazoa; phylum Chordata; class Mammalia; order Artiodactyla; family Bovidae; genus Oreotragus; species Oreotragus oreotragus. Next base: position 69,497 of record SJYX01006654.1, on the reverse strand, counting down.
TAATGATCTTGAAATTTGATAACCCTTGAAAGCTTCTACATAGTGGAAGTTCTACTAATTGTGTGACATTTAGGGTTTATTCAGAGCTTCCCTGGTAGCTCAGGTGTTAAAAAATCTGCCTGCAGTGCTGGAGACCCGGCTTTGATTCCTGGGTTGGGAAGATCGGCTGGAGAAGGGATAGGCTACCCACTCCACTATTCCTGGGCTTTCCTGGTGGCTCAGCTGGTAAAGAAGTTGCTTGCAGTGAGGGATACCTGGGTTCGATCCTCGGGTTGGGAAGATCCCCTGTAGAAGGGAACCACTACCCACTCCAGTATTCTGGCCTGGATATATATAGTCCATGGAGTTGCGAAGAGTCAGACACGACCGAGAGACTTTCACTTTACTTTAGCGTTTATTCAGGATCATCCTCGGAGAAGGCAATGGCAGCCCACTCCAGGACTCTTGCCTGGGAAATCCCATGGACGGAGGAGCCTGGTAGGGGTCGCTAGGGGTCGGACACGACTGAGCGACTTCACTTTCAATTTTCACTTTCCTGCATTGGAGAAGGAAATGGCAACCCACTCCAGTGTTCTTGCCTGGAGAATCCCAGGGACAGGGGAGCCTGGTGGGCTGCAGTCTCTGGGGTTACACAGAGTCGGAAATGACTGAAGCGACTTAGCAGCAGCAGCAGCAGCTGCAGGATCATCCTAAGTGTTGATGAAAGCCTCTTTTTTCAAATGCCATCCACCTCAGGTAAATCACATGTCTCTTTCCATTTGTAGGAGGTGTATCAGTCCATTGAAGGGTTCAGTAATTCTCATGGCTCTAATCTGAAATTAGAAATGTGAGTCTTCTTTCTCTGTACATGTGGAGCTTACTATACAGGGGCTCAACCACTGTTTGTTTAGTGCTAAAGAAAAGATGGAAGATCTTTCTTCTAAAACATTTGTTGAGAGAATCCCAGTTACTAGCTATAGATTATTGTGAAATTGTGACTAGAGGGTTGGGAGAATGGGCAGATCCCTACATGATGGGATTTGAGATTTGCTGAAGATTCTATCTGTGCAAAAATGTTCTGCTGAAATATATAAAATATTTATCAGTACTAATAGAACTATAGCTTCTTGGAAGCTAAAGAATTCCTATACTTATCACAGAGACTGGCACATATTGGGCATTAACAAACATTTGTTAAATGAATGAATAAATGAAGATAAAAGGAGAAGCTACTCGAATGGAATATCCTTCTATATATCTCTATGTATCTGTTTCTACACAGTAGGCTAAAACTTGATGACTGATAAAAGAAAAAAGAACTTGGAAAAATATAATAATAACAGCAGTGAATATAAACATGCAAAAGGATAGCACTGGACACAGTACTTTTACAGTTCTTGTTTAATCAGAATTACATGGAGACTGCACAGATACCATAAAAATAAGTAGAATGTTATACAGTGTTTTTCATATGTTTTAAAAGCAAATTGTTGCATAGATTATTAGTTTCATGATCTAAGTCTCTCAATACCCATAAACATCATGGGAAATTTAAAGGTTGAACTGGCTAAAAGTGTAAAAATTGCAATAAAAATAAATGGGTTCAGTTCCTGGAAAAAAAAGGAAAAAAAAAATCATGATTTCCAAATGCTGCAGGGTAGCTCTTTTTTTCCCTTAAATTGAAATATATTTTTAATCCAATAAAAAAGAATGGGAATTTGATCCCTGTTTTGTTGTTTGTGAAGTTTTTGTTTTATTTTGTTTTAAGCTAAACCACTCTTTTATAATTGCAACATTTAAAAAAAAATAAGGGCAGAAATATCTGAAGCCCTGTGGTCATAAACTTATTTTATGTAAGCTATTAGCAAAATATGGAATATGTTGATTTTCTTTTGCATAACTGAGGTATGGTCCTGGCTTTGTGTCTTGGATGAAAAAATAATATATTTTTATGCTTGTCAATTTTTTAGTTCATTCTGAGGCTATAGTCTAAACATTTGCACAACAAGGCTTTTTCTCCACATATTATAACTCTCATAAGTTAGAGCTTCACTGAATGTCTGAAAATAGCCACTGAGATTTGTTTAATAACAGAATGTTGCTTAAATTGTGAAAGAATGTAGAACTTGTGGTTTCTCTGGGGTGTATGGTAATTTACTGAGCTCTTAAAGTTGCCCAGTTAATTTTTTTAGGATAAAAAATTATTCTTAAAGGAAAAAGGAAAGGAAATTAAAGCATAGAAATTAAGGCAAAGTCATAATTTCAATCCATTTGACTTATAAAATGTAGAATACATAATAGTAGTATTATAT
>SJYX01006654.1:25012-59686 GCA_006410675.1 Oreotragus oreotragus | reverse complement strand
GGAAATGGCAACCCACTCCAGTGTTCTTGCCTGGAGAATCCCAGGGACGGGGGAGCCTGGTGGGCTGCCGTCTATGGGGTCACACAGAGTCAGACATGACTGAAGTGACTTAGAGCAGCAGCAGCGGAATGGTCTCAGTAGTATTTTATAGTTTTTTACATTTTGAAAAAGATATATTTTTATGCATTTGATGTTTTTGATGCTGTTTTATATGGTATTTAAAATTTATTTCACCACCACCCTCTTTTCTGGAATATAGAAATACAGTTCATCTTTGTGTGTAGACCTTATCTCCCTGTGATATTTTTAAACTTGTGTTACTACTTCTAGTAGTTTATCTGGTTTATACGTTGATCACTTTAGACTTCCTATGTACACAATCACATTGTCCACAAATGATGAGTGTTTTTGTTCTTTCTTTCCTATTCTAGAGCTTTTATTTTTTTCTTGCTTTATTGTGTTGGTTAACACCCCCTGTACTACGTAAAACAGAAGTGATAAGAAGCTTTCTTGTCTCATTCCCTGTCTCAAAAGGAAGTATTATATACTTTAGCATTAAGTATAATGCATATAATAGTGTTTGTTATACACTCTCCTTATTATACTAAAAGTGCCTAGGTTTCTAAGAGTTTTTATAATGAACTGATTTTGACTTTTATCAACTTATCTTTTTGTCTCTTAAGATGATTGTATGATTTCTCTCATTTAATTTTTAATGTAGTGAATTAACTTATTGGTTTTTAGATGTCAAACTAATGTTTACCCCTGGAATAAACCTAATACAAATTCAATTTGGTAAGATTCTGTTCCGGGGAAGGCAATGGCACCCCACCCCAGTACTCTTGCCTAGAAAATCCAATGGATGGAGTAGCCTGGTGGACTGCAGTCCATGGGGTCGCTAACAGTCGGACAGACTGACCGACTTCACTTTCACTTTTCTCTTTCATGCATTGGAGAAGGAAATGGCAACCCACTCCAGTGTTCTTGCCTGGAGAATCCCAGGGACGGGGAAGCCTGGTGGGCTGCCGTCTATGGGGTCACACAGAGTCGGACACGACTGAAGTGACTTAGCAGCAGCAGCAGCAAGATTCTGTTCAGAGACTTTTAATTTTATTGAAGAGAGAAATGGCCTATTATTTTTCTTGTTTGTAATGATCTTGTCAGGATTTGTTACTGAGGTGAGGACATTATATATAGTAAGTTGGAAACCATTTCCGTTTTTTCTGGTGTCTGGAAGAATTTGTGTAAGACTGCTATATTTTTCTCAAATGTTGGGAGAAACCCACTAGTAAAATCATTTGACCTGGACATTTCTTTATATGAATAAAATGTCTTTATGAAGCTGTTTTCATCTTCTTTCAGTTTTAGTAAGTTATGTTTATAAGGATATGTCTGAATTGTCAAGAGTATTGCCATACAGTTGTCCATAATAACATTTTTGCTGATGTATTCTTTTTAATTTTTGGTATTAATTATTTAGGCACACGTGTGATCTCTTTCTCTCCTTCCCTTCCTCATTCTTTCTCTTCAGTCAGTTTTGCTAAAAGTCAGTCCACTTTATTTATTTTTAAAATTTAAACCAACTTTTTAGCTATGCCAATTTTCTCTATAGTGCGTTATTATTTCATGAATTTATAATTAATTGCTATATTTTCCTGATCTTCATATTGGTCAGCTCTGATGAAAAACCTTCACTGAAGTTCTTCCTAATAATGAACACTTTCTAAATTCTGTTCTATATGATGTGTGTTTGCATTTATTTGCTAAGTCGTGTCTGACCCTTTGTGACTCAGTGGACTGTAGCCCACCAGGTTCCTCTGTCTATGGGATTTTCCTGGCAAGAATACTGGAATGGGTTGCCATTTCCTCTTCCTGTGAAGCTCCAGACATGGGTTGAATTCGTGTCTCCTGTATCTCCGACCTTGCAGGTGGATTCTTTATCACTGAGCNTGCTAAGTCGTGTCCGACCCTTTGTGACTCAGTGGACTGTAGCCCACCAGGTTCCTCTGTCTATGGGATTTTCCTGGCAAGAATACTGGAATGGGTTGCCATTTCCTCTTCCAGGGAAGCTCCAGACATGGGTTGAATTCGTGTCTCCTGTATCTCCGACCTTGCAGGTGGATTCTTTATCACTGAGCCACTGGGAATTATATATGGTATTAATATATAATTAGTGTGATGCAGTCTTCTCTCAGTAAAATGAATGATTTTTTTGAGGACATCAGTCTCCCTTTTAAAATAGCCAATAGAAAGTGTTAGACATATGAGATCTTAAAAAAATGCTTTATAAATAGTTTTTGTTCCCCTGTGAAGATAACTGAAGATAAAACCCTTCTCATTAGACTCATATTAAGATCAATAGCAAATTTTTAGTTTTCATTTTTTTTGTTGTAATCAGTTATATTAAAGAACATTTAGAGAAAAGAAAAACTTGTCCATTAGTGCTTCCACCCTTTCCATAGTTAACAACTTGGTTTATTTCCTTCCAATTCTATTCCCTTAGCATCTTTTTAAAACATAGGATTCTTTACCAACTGAGCTATCAGAGAAGCCCATTATTTATTTTAGTTAAGTCTAATAGTTACCTTTCATTAATTGGACGTAAATATCCATTTCATTTTTTCCCCCAATGATCGTCAGAGAATTCTCTTCCATGTACATGTGTAGCCTTCTTTGTCTGCCTGCCACTCTAGGGCTTATTCAGTGTACTAGTTAGCTTGGGTTACCATAACAAATACTATGGACTGCATGGCTTAAACAACATATGTTTACTCACAGCTCCAGACACTGGAAATCTGAGATCAAGGTGGTTGCAAACCACCATGCAAAATCAACCATGCAAGCCAGCTTGATTGGGTACTGATGGGACACCCCTTCCTTACTGGCAGGCCTTGTAGCTGTTTTTTTCACCTGGCCTTTTCTCAGACCATACATTCAAAGAGAAAGAGGTCTCTGGTCCCTTCCTAGCCACTAATCCCATTATGAGGACCCCACACTCATGATCTCATCTGAACCTAATTATCTCCCAAAGGAGCCATCTCCAAATACTGTCATGTTGATGGACAGGGTTTCAATATGCAAGTTTTGTTGGGACACAGTTCAGTTCACAGCGCTCAGTCTCAGTGGAGGAAAATAACATGTTCTTTTTTCCTGCCTTCTGACACTCTGTGAAGGCAGTCGAAGGGAGGGATGGAATCTCAACTCATTTTGGATGCAGAAGACAGATTTTTTTTTTTTAAGTAGCAAAATTTAAAATAGTAAAATCTTTAAATAGATTGTTTTATACAGAATGACACTATATCACAGCAGGTGGGGTGAGAAGTAGTTGATGCTTGCCTTGTGTATACTTACCTATTTAACTGAAGTGAAAGTGAAAGTGANCGGGGTCACAAGGAGTTGGACACAACTGAGTGACTGAACTGAACTGAAGTCTATATTTCAAAGGAAAACAGAATGATTTGATATAAGATGAGCTTATAAATTGGGTATTTTGTGGTACATATAATGTTATAAACTTCCCTGGCTTCCCTGGTGGCTCAGACAGTAAAGCATCTGCCTGCAATGCAGGAGACCTGGGTTCGATCCCTGAGTTGGGAAGATCTTCCTGGAGAAGGAAATGGCAACCCCCTCCAGTACTCTCGCCTGGATAATTCCGTGAATGGACGAGCCTGGTAGGCTACAGCCCATGGGGTCACAAAGAGTCGGACACGACTGAGCAACTTCATTGATTCAATGTTATAAAGACTCATGTAAATTTATATGATTTTTTGAGCATTTTACTTCAGTTGGTCCCATATAGTGTAAATTTGGTGTTTTTTACATATTTTTAAAAATTAAATTTTCATTCAGTTTCATCAGTTTATCAATACTGTTACTGTACCTGATATAATTTTAGATTATTAGCCTTTATGTTCATTATAAATTGATTTGTTTTGTCTTTTCAGTATGTAAAAATATAATAGGAAAGAGAGCTGTCTTGTATGATTCCTTTCTGCTCACGTTAATACACATTTCATAAAAACACAAGTGTTTTATTGTCTGAAAACATATCTTACCTCATCTTCTTTAGGAAAATGTGAGAAATATTTTTGATATACCAAATTCTAAACAGCAAAATTTTTCATGTTGTAGGATGGATGCTATGATATTAAAAATGTTCAGCATATTTATAAAAGATACTTTGGGGTTAAATACTGTTTTGATCCATTATAAGAGTACTTGTGTCTTGAATCCAGGTACTTTTCAGTTCCCTGTACACTCTGTCAGGATTTTAAAAAAAAAAACAAGCTTTAGTTAATTTTAGGCCAGTTTTTAAAATTTCAAGAGAGATTGGATATATAGTTGATAAGTATTGATGGTGGGTGGAAGATATATTTCTTAGTAAATTACAAGAAATTTCTTATTCAAACTTAATCTTGAAATATAGTTTATTCAAATTTGAAATTTCTTATTCAAAATAATCTTGAAGTTAATTTTCAATTTAAAAGTTACAGTTAGGCAATTCATTTGTATATCCAAAGTAAGACTGAGAGACTATCTTTAGGCCAGTGATGTACAGTAGAAGTAAAAGGTGAGATTCATAGGATTAAAAGTTTTCTAGTAGCCACATTGAACAAGTAAAGAGAAGCAGATGAAATAAATTTTAAATACATTTTTTAATTTAACCTAAAGCATATATCAAGTGACGCAATGGTAAAGAATCTGCCTGCCAGTGCTGGAGATACCAGAGATGCATGTTTGATCTGGAGAATTCCATGGGCAGAGGAGCACACACAAAACATATATATAAAATCTATCATTTCAATTTGTAATCACTATGAAAAATTATTAACATGTTCAACATCCTTTTTTTTTTCTTACTAAAGTCTTTGAATTCTGGTGTGTACTTAACACAGAGCACGTCTCATTTCACATTAGGTATGTTTCACATGCACATGGCCACATGTTACCATAGTGACAGCACAGCCTTGGATTTGGGGCTGCACCAGATCTTGGTCACTCACTTCTTTGATAATGCTTGACACATGGACAGTAAATGTTTAGAAAAAGAAGAAAAGGAAGCAAAGAAAAGTAACAGGACAAGTTTGTATTAAGATAGAACTCTGTGTGTACTCACTCACCGCTTGGATATCCTTGGTTAGGATATTTACTGTTTCTAATCTCAGAGTCCTTTTGTAGGAATGAGATATGTGTATCTGCCTTTCAAAATTATTGTGAAAGTGTTAAGGTAACATAAATAGAGCACCTTGCTGGCTCCCTTCCATACTATTTCTTCTCTGAAATCTTAATTAAGTCATGTATTAGATGGCAGTCTATTTGAATCTACTTCTATTAGATCATATTAATTATCACAGCAAACATTTTTTTCAGTTATATGTGAGTGGAAAGGAAAGAAGGTAGAGAGTAGGAGGTTCTTGGCATCAAATGTGAAGCCAAGGACAATTAAACATTCAGTTGCTTAGCATGCTGTGGAATTAATTGCCCGTGATCTTAATTATAAATACTTAATTTATGAAACAGCCTTTAAACGCGGAAGTCTGCATTTAGATATATGAGTAATTTTGGTAACTAAGTTTCAGCCTGATAGCCAGTTTAAAACGTAATGGCATAATCACTTAAGATCTTCTCAGTTCCCTTCTGCTCAGGGCTGAGCCAGTGTTCAGGCAGTTGCAGAAGGAAATAGAAGGGCTCACAGATGTGCATGCACAATGTAACAGGTGGCAATGTACAGAAAGCATTATATACATGCTGTCTGGTTGGCCTCATGCGTGTGCGTCCTTTCCATCCTGATGGACTCCATCCTCAGAAGGGTATCAGTGCTTGGGATTTAATGGTCCATGGTTGTCGCAGTGAAATTCTTAATAATTTTATCTTTAAATTTGTGGTTTGTGAGTAGTCTGATAGGATACTGAAATATGCACTAGGAGTTCGGTGGCTTGGTTCCCAATTGGCTCCACCTCCTGTCCTCTTCTCCATCTACCAGGATGGGCTCTTGAGCACCCACTTCCAGGTTCCAGCCCAGGTGTGGGTCTGCATACAGGATCAAAGGTCCCATGGGTGCATGCCATCAGCACACCCATGTGGGTCTGCACTTGCCCAGCCTATGTCCTCATGCTCAAGGGAGCACAACATTAAAAAGCAAATTAAACCACACCATGACAGAGAGACTGCTAAATAAATGAAAACCTGGTATGATGTGATGAAGAATTTTACGGAGTTGCACAGTTAACCATGCACAAGCACTGAAGTGAAAACGAAGGTGTTAGTAGCTCAGTTCAGTTCAGTCGCTCAGTCGAGTCTGACTCTTTGAGACCCCATGATCCGCAGGATGCCAGGCCTCCCTGTCCATCACCAACTCCTGGAGTTTACCCAAACTCATGTCCATTGAGTCGGTGATGCCATCCAGCCATCTCATCCTCTGTCATCCCCTTCTCCTCCTGCCTTCAATCTTTCCCAACATAAGGGTCTTTTCAAAAGAGTCAGCTCTTTGCATCAGGTGGCCAAAAGATTGGAGTTTCAGCTTCAACATCAGTCCTTCCAATGAACACCCAGGACTGATCTCCTTTAGGATAGACTGGGTAGACCTCCTTGCAGTCTAAGGGACTCTCAAGAGTCTTCTCAAACACTACAGTTCAAAAGCATCAATTCTTCAGCGCTTAGCTTTCTTTATAGTCCACCTCTCACATCCATATATGACTACTGGCAAAACCATAGCCTTGACTAGACAGACCTTTGTTGACAAAGTAATGTCTCTGCTTTTTAATATGCTAACTAGGTTAGTCATAACTTTCCTTCCAAGGAACAAGCGTCTGTTAATTTCATGACTGCTGTCGCCATCTACACTGATTTTGGAGCCCCCCAAAATAAAGTCAGCCACTGTTTCCACTGTTTCCCCGTCTATTTCCCATGAAGTGATAGGACCAGATGCCATTATCTTAGTTTTCTGAATGTTGAGCTTTAAGCCAACTTTTTCACTCTCCCCTTTCACTTTCATCAAAAGGCTCTATAGTTCTTCACTTTCTGCCATATGGGTGGTGTCATCTGAATATCTGAGGTTATTGATATTTCTCCCAGCAATCTTGATTCCAGCTTGTGCCTCTTCCAGCCCAGCGTTTCTCATGATGTAGACTCTGATGCTGGGAGGGATTGGGGGCAGGAGGAGAAGGGGACGACCGAGGATGAGATGGCTGGATGGCATCACGGACTCGATGGACGTGAGTCTGAGTGAACTCAAGTCCCAACTCTCACATCCATACATGACCACTGGAAAAACCGTAGCCTTGACTAGACAGACCTTCATTGGCAAAGTAATGCCTCTGCTTTTGAATATGCTATCTAGGTTGGTCATAACTTTCCTTCCAAGGAGTAATGTATGTATTCACAAATAAATATATATATAAAATATAGATGTACATATATATATATATACAAATAAGTGCATATAAAATGTAAACAGTATAATATATACGTGTGTACAATATGTATACCCAAATAACATAAAATAAATGTTAATAGTATAATTAAATAATATATACACATATATGTGTGTGTACATATATATATATATACAATAATGTATATAAATGTGAATAGTATATACACATATAAATATATACACATGCTGTTCAGTCGCTAAGTCATGTCTGACTCTTTGCAGCTCCATGGACTGCAGCACACCAGGCTTCCCTATCCTTCACACAGACACACACACACACACACAAACCAATACTACACTGCAATCTATTTGGGGTAGGTAGAACATTGATTGGACTACAGAGTATTTTTATACAAAATTTATCCTCCATTATAATCATCACAATAATAAAGCAATCTGGAACCAACACTCATAGCCATAAAGTGATATGGCCAGTGAGACAGCACACTACTGTTAGTCTTGGTTGCAGGCAAGATACACTATCAATTCAGAAGCTCCTTGAAAAGAAAAGTTGTGCCTCCCCTCCTCACACACATAGCAGAAGAGAGCAAAGCTTACATATGATGAACTAAGTTGTGTCCCATATTGACACGCTAAGAAGGGAAAGAAGCAGAAGTCTAAAGACATGAAAACCTCAAAATAATCCTTTCTCTAAGGGTACAAGGGCTGAACTACCATTTCTTTTGATCACAGAGGAAAAAAAGTTAATATATTACTAATGTACTATAACAAGGCAAAGGTTCACCATACTATCTTCCTTCACCAGTTAAAGGAAATTAACTCTCAGCCAGGATCATTATATAACCCCTATACTTCAAAAAGCTAAGTTAAAGAATAACAAAATGAAAAAACTGTTTATCTTCAGTTTCATATCCTGTAGGGCTAGACATCAGAGAAGGCAATGGCACCCACTCCAATACTCTTGCCTGGAAAATCCCATGGACAGAGGAGCCTGGTGGGCTGTAGTCCATGGGGTCACGAAGAGTTGGACACGACTGAGCGACTTCACTTTCACTTTTCACTTTCATGCATTGGAGAAGGAAATGGCAACCCACTCCAGTGTTCTTGCCTGGAGAATCCCAGGGATGGGGAAGCCTGGTGGGCTGCCATCTACGGAGTCGCAAAGAGTCGGACACAACTGAAGCAACTTAGCAGCAGCAGGGCTAGATATACAGTAATGAAAATATGTTCAGTAATTTTAAAAAAATGTTCAGTGAATTACCGGAGATATAAATAAATAGATATTCCACATACATGGCGGGGAAGGCAATGGCACCCCACCCCAGTACTCTTGCCTGGAAAATCCAATGGACGGAGTAGCCTGGTGGGCTGCAGTCCATGGGGTCGCTAACAGTCGGACAGACTGAGCGACTTCACTTTCACTTTTCTCTTTCATGCATTGGAGAAGCAAATGGCAACCCACTCCAGTATTCTTGCCTGGAGAATCCCAGGGATGGGGAAGCCTGGTGGGCTGCCGTCTATGGGGTCACACAGAGTCGGACATGACTGAAGTGACTTAGCAGCAGCAGCAGCCACATACATGGGTAGGAAGACAATACTGTCAAGATGTCACTTCTTTCCAATTTGACCTATAGACTCAATGTAATCTCAGTTACAGTCTTAGAAAGTTATTTTGTGGATAGCAACAAACCAGTTCTAAAGTTTATGTGAAAAGGGAAAGACCCGGTGGCTAAAAGTTAACTAAAAGTTAAAATAATGTTGAAGGAAAGGAAAGAGGAAAACTGGAGAAATAAACCTATCTAGGTTCAAGAGTTCCTATAAAGCTTCAATAATCAAGACAGTGTGCTGTTGAGAGGCACAGAAAAACAAATCAGTGGAAAAGAATACACGGACCAGAAGCAGATGTATAGAAATTCACTCAAATGACCTCTAACAAAGGAGCAAAGGCATTACAATGGAGAAAGGAGTCTTTCGAAAAAATGGGACTGGGACAGTAGGACATCAGTTTCTAGAAGATGACATAGGAGAAAATCTAGATGAACTCAGGTACAGTCATGATTTTTCAGATATAACACAAAGGCATGACTCATCAAAGAAACCACTGATAAACTGGACTTCATTAAAATTAAAAATTTTTGCTCTGGAAAGACAAAATCAAGAGAATGAGAAAACAAGTCACTGGGAAAAAATACTTGTAAAAGACACACCTGATAAAGAACTGTTATCCAAAACATACAATGAACTCCTAAAACCCAACAATAAGAAAACAAAGGGCTTCCCAAGTGGCACAGTGGTAAAGAATCCGCCTGTCAATGCAGGAGATGCAAGAGACAAAGGTTCGATCCCTGGGTCGGGAAGATCCCCTAGAGTAGGAAATGGCAACCTGTTCCAGTAATTTTGCCTGGAAAATTCCCTGGACAGAGGAGCCTGGTGGGCTACAGTCCACAGGGTCGCAAAGAGCGGGACATGATTGAGCAACTGAGCAGACACACAAGAAAACAAACAATCCGATTTAAAAAGACCAGAACAGATATCTTACCAAAGAAGATATACCAATGGCAAATGAGCACATGAAAAGATGATTAACATCATACGCCATCAGGAATCTACAAATTGAAACCACAATGAAATACCACTACACACCTATTAGAGTGGCCCAAATCCCAAAACAATGCCAACACAAAAAGCTGTTGAGAATGTAGAGGAAGAGGAATTTCAGGCTCACTGCTGGTGGGAATGCAGTATGGCAAACACTTTGGAAGATAGTTTGGCATTTTCTTATAAATATAAACATATTCTTATCTTACAATTTGACAATAAGTTGAAAATCAATGTTCACACAAAAACCTACACACAAATGTTTATAGCAGCTTTATCTGTAACGGCCAAAACTTGAAAGCAATGTCTTTCCATAGGAGAATGGATAAACAAACTCCACACAATGGAATGTTATTCAGCAACGAAAGGAAATGAGCTGGGACGTCCCTGGAGGTTCAGTGGTTAAAAGTCCACCTCCCAACACTGGGGACATGGCTTCGACACCAGTCAGGGAACTAGGATCCCACATGCCACGAGGCAACCAAGTCCACACACTGCAACTAGAAAAGCTTCACAAGCTATGACTGGAGAAAGTCTATGTGCTCCCACCAAAAAACAGAAATGAGCTATCATGCCGCCAAAAGACATGGAGGAGCCACAAAAGCACACTGCTAAGGAAGTCCATCTGAAAAGGTACTGGAAGGAATATCTTCCAGTACAGGAATACAGGAATCTGTATAGTCGAAATATATAGTCGACGATATTGGAAAAGGCACACACAAAAAAAGATCAGTGGTTGCTAAGGGTTTGGGGGAAGGGATGCAGGAATGACTGGGTGGAACACAGTATTCTGCACAATATTCTGACGGTGAATATGTGTCATTACAGATCTGTCGAAAAATAGAATTTACAACACAAATAGTGAACTCTTTAGTAATAATAATGCATCAATATTGGTTCTTCAATTATAACAAAGGTACCATGCTAGTGGAAAATGTTAATAGGGGAAACTCTGTACTTTTCCTCAATTTTTCTATAAACTTGCTAAAATTGCTCTAAAAAATAAACTCTATTAATTAAAAAAAAAATCATCAATAAATTTCTTACCAGGTCTAATGAAGACATTTTCCACAGACAACATTGCTGCTATTGGAAGCAGTAGATCTTCACAGTCGAGAGAAGCAGCCTTTATTACCGCACATGTCAGATGTGGAGGGAGAGGAAATTCTACCATAGACAAACCCAATCTGGTCACATGGCCACTCCTTAATGGAAAGAAAAAGTCCTTCAGTCTTTCTGCCTTCAAAGAGTGCAAGTGAAACGTTTATCACTCAGAATAAGTCAGATATAAGTTAGATTACTTTAAATTACCTCTAGAAATTCAACATAAGGAATATGATACACTGTGGACACTGATAAGAGAAACATAAGGATGATAAAATTCCTTGCTCTCAAGGGCCTGTATATCCGACAGACTAAACAATAAGGCAGAATAAAGTAATATAACAGACACACAATGCTACAGAAGCATGGAAAATGTCCTTAATTACCAAGTCTTTTCCCATCACAGCCATGAGAACAAGGACTCTGGCTCGCTTATTATTTTGATGTGCCCAGCACAATGCCTGGCGATGAAAATGGTGCTCAGAAATTTCTTGTTAAGTACTACCAATACTAAACAAACCAGTTTTATGGTATAATTTCAGAATTGCAGTGAGGGAAGACTGAGAACAAACTCTAATTTCAGGGAGAATTTCCCATCACAGCCATGAGAACAAGGACTCTGGCTCGCTTATTATTTTGATGTGCCCAGCACAATGCCTGGCGATGAAAATGGTGCTCAGAAATTTCTTGTTAAGTACTACCAATACTAAACAAACCAGTTTTATGGTATAATTTCAGAATTGCAGTGAGGGAAGACTGAGAACAAACTCTAATTTCAGGGAGAACAATCCATTCAATGCAAACAAGTCACTTTCTAATGATAAAGGAAAGTATTAAGAACCCTTAAAAAAAAGAGAGAGAAATTAACATTTATTGTGGTTGGTTTTGTTTTGAGGGTTTTTCTTCTTTACCTGTCAATAGCATCACACTGGTAAAGTTGTTTAAGAGCTTCCAAAATAAGTCTTTCATTAGGTGGATCCAAATAGGGGAACCTGTGTGTGTAAGTGATACACAAAATGAGACTTCATTCCTTGAACATGGCAAGATTTTATACAGATTTGAAAATTTCTTTAAAAGGTTTTCCTTCTTTTTTTCAAGTCTTCCTTTTCTCTCTCTTTTCTTTTTAGCATTCTATGATGGTAATCAGCATTCGACAAAGGGGGACATTTTTTCTGAATCACACTCTTCTATTTAATTCAAGAAGCCCTTTTTTCTATTCCCCCTTAGCTGCAATACTCTCACGATTCCTCTCTACTTAACAAAGGTTCTTCATAGCCAATATTGTCTGTTCTGTTCTGCAGTCTGTAATTTCTATTATAATTTTAAAAAACAGTGAAGAATTAACTGAAAGTGGCTAAAAAATTACAAATTATTTAACAGTACCTCAAAATGGTTTTTGATACAATGGTAAATATCTTCAATTAACTTTACCAATTTGCTTTATTGTCTTATGGATATGTATGGACTTAGTTTCTCTTGAAGTGTCTGCAAACATATTGCAAATACAATGCCAATTTACCCCCAAATATTTCAGAGCATGTCCCCTGAAAGTAAGGACATTTTCTTACATATCACACTACCATTAAGCAACATATGACAATTAACAGTATTCACAAAGGTCAGTATGACTTACTGAGAGATGCCTCTAGAGCATGGGATCTATTTCACACTTGAAGATAATTATTTCTTCAAATATGGAAAAAAATAATATTCACATGATCAGCAGAGAGACATATAACCAAGGTGAATCTTAATATTATCTGCACTGGATTATTTTTTCCACCCTTAGTTTTGAGATGATACATTAACCACTCCAATTTCTCACTTTGGAAAAGGTCCGAAAGGTCCAATATCTTACACAAAATAAGTCCATTCCAAGACTGACAGCTCTATTTCAATATAAATAAACAAAAATCTGGTCAATTGTTCTATAGTCAGCTTTCTTACAACTTGTAACAAGTCCTGTTATCTGCTTGAGCAAGAGTTAGCAAGCACTTTCCAAAGGCCAACCGAGTTATAAGGGAAGCCACTTTTTAAAGGCAAGACAGTAAATATTTTAGGTTTTACAGGCCATATGGTGTCTGTCACAACACTCAACTCTACTGCTAAACAAAAGCAGCCATACATGAATGAAAGGGCAGGGCTGTGTCTCAATAAAATTTTATTTACAAAAACTATCAGGGAGCCTGGACCAGGTTTTGTGACTCCAATCCTAGAGCAATACCAAACTAATCAGCTTCCTCATCTACATAAGAGCCATTTTAGATTTGTTAAAAGTACAATTATTTCTCCCCTTGATTATATCAAGTACCAATTCCGTCAAACTCTCCTTGTATTATCTGGTTTCTAAGAGACCCATCATACATAATTAGCATTTTTTTTTTTTTAGAAACAATCTAGTCTGTCAAACTCCTCATAAAACACAATGACATGCAAAACTGAATTCCAAATGTAGTGACCAACACTGAACAGGAATGCTATCATTCCCAATCATCTGGACACTGCAGTCTATTCATAACCATAGTTTATGCAGCAGGGTTTTTAAAATTTTTTAAACAGAATAACTGCAAACTCATATTAACTTTGTGGTGATCAGATAACTTCAGATCTTTTCCACACTGAATTTCTTTAATGTGCAATCAAAACATAGGGTTTAAGATATACCCTTTCAGACTTTTACCTTGGTGATTTTTGCCCAAGGTTCTGGCCTATGAGACCATTCTAAATCTTAGTTTTAATCATCTACCGTTAGGTATGCAAATTTTTACCAAAAATCTGGAAATCATTATTTTAATACATTTAATACTTTCATTAAAAGTGCTTATCAGGAAAAAGTGAATTCAGCATACTACCAGTAAAACCCCCATCAAGGCTTGGTGAACAATTAATCAATACTTTCTGGATTTGGCTATTTGGCAACTATACCCTAATTCAGCAGTACTGCCATATTCCAATTCACAAAGATGTCAGATGTAATCTTGTTAAATACTGTGGTAAAAACAAAAGGCATCAGGTTATCACTTAGTCACATCTTGTGGTGCATCCATTATGTGAACGGTCCTGTCTTCAAACTGAAAAGGGAATGGTGTGAGGGCATATTCTTTGTGATCCATTTTGATTCACATTGATGATTACAAGTCAACATTATATTCTCTTAAACCGTTTTCCAATAAACAATGGTAGAATTTGCTAAGAATCAATGTAAAGCTTACTAGGCAGCTATTTCTATAACCTGCCCTTTTCTTAAATAGAAAATTTATTTTAGTTTCTCACAATTTTCTGGTAACCTGTTCTGCACAGTTTCTCAGGGATGACCTACAGTACCTCTGACATGATATCAGCAAGTTCTTTTAGTACTGTGGAAATAATGTCTAAAGCCTCAAGACGACCCATGGTTGCTAGGGTTTCTCTCAGTATTTTCTAATCCATACTAGTCGTCATCCCTTCTTATCTAGACTTGTTCTTCTCTTTTCAGTTTTAAAATCATTCCTTAGTAAACATTTTTATTTGTTTGTTCATGCTGGCTGTCCTGGGTCTTCGTTGCCGCCCTCGGGCTTTCTTCAGTTGCCGCAAGCGGGGGCTACTCTTCGCTGCTGTGCTTGGGCTTCTCATCGCAGGTGCTTCTCTTGTCGAACAGGACAGGCTCTAGGCATGCAAGCTGCCGTAGCTGCAGCTCACAGACTCAGCAGTTGCGACCCATAGGTTCGGTATTTGCGGCTCGCAGGTCCTGGCGTGTGCCAGCTGCAGCAGTTGAGGCGTGTGGGCTCAGCAGCTGTGGCGCATTGGCTTACTTGCTCCATGACATGTGCAATTTTCCCAGCCCAGGGACTGAACCTGTGTCCCCTGCACTGGCAGGCAGATTCTTCTCCACTGTGCTACCCACCAGGAAAGTCCCTAAAACCAATCCTTGATGGAGGAGGATGGGGAAGCACAGTAAAGCTCCATTTTCTTTTGTTACCTATGAATACTATACCATCTATTTCAAATTCTGGTTCTCTGTTGTGGGGAGATAGAACATGGTAAATATAATTAGCACTGCTGTATGTTATATATGAAAGAATTCTCATCATGAGGAAAAAATTTTTTCTATTTCTTTAATATTTTATCTGTATGAGATGATGGATGTTCACTAAACTTACTGTAGTAATCATTTCACAATGTATATAAGTCATTATGCTGTATCCCTTAAATTTACACAGTGCTGTATGTCAATTATATCTCAATAAAAATAGAAGTAAAAAGAAAGAGGGGTGGGGAAAGAAGACTTTTTTTATTTTTGGTCTCTAACATTTTCAGAATTTTCAGTACTTTCTAAGTCTTAAAACTTAAGATGGAAAAATAACTCAGTGCAGATGATATTGAGTAATTATTGTTTCTATTTTTCTAATATATATTTATTCTTGGTTATATGCTACTCTGTTACCTTTATAAGTACTTTCAATCTGAGTTCATCTATTTGGTCAATTAGATTTCTTTAAAACGGCCTTTCTCATAGGTATCATTTATGAAAACAATTTTATATATCTGCTTTCTTCTTTCTAGGATTTCTATTCTCATCTAGAAAATCTCTGATGTTACAATAACTATCAAAAAAAATCTTAGATGGCTTTCCAAGAGTATATAAAATGTACCTGGATGTATCTAGTAACTATTTCCCTTATTATGAATTTAAAGAATGCATGAAAAAAAGAAAAGAATGCATGGTCATCTTCTCCCTAGGTTCCTGACACTTCAACATCCCCAGGCAATTAAAAACAAAATTAAGACAAACACAATACTCTTCTTTCACTATTTCTTCTACCATAAATTTTATAATGGTAAAATTTCAAGGCCCTACAATATTCTGTCCTATGCGAATTATATAGTTCAACATTTAACTAAAATTGAACAGTTGTTCTATTCTTTCCTTCATGTCTGAATCTCATTTCCCCTTTAGAATTTAAGCTTAGTGAAAGCAAAACCTACTGAGTAGTCCCCTCTCATGGTACTTGGTACCATGCTGGCTACATAAGAAATGCTAATCCCCCAAAAAATAAAGCACAACACTTTCGAAGTGGAATTAAGGTCATTGTATACCTTTCATTACAGATAAACAGTGGTCACTAAATGATCCAAATAAACATCAGCCGGAAACAGTCCATTAAGCCAAGGTTAAAATATGAGCAAGGGATCAAATCCCAGTAAAGCAAGGGAAAGAATCCTTTTATTTGGGTTTAGTTAAACCTTGAAATGGAGGGCCATATCTGTCAAATACTCCAAAAAGATTTTTCAGAGGAAAAAAATCTGACTCCCTAACAAATTTTTCTTTTTTTTCAAACTGTCTACATACCTTATTACATCATGTATGGCAAGGCACTTTAAGGTCAGAACTACAGATGTCAAACTAGTTCTCTTAATCTCGGGGATCACATGGTCAGGCATACATTGGTTCCAAAAATCTTTACTATAGATCCGAAAGCATTTTCCTGAGGAAGTCCTGCCAGCTCGGCCACTTCGCTGCAATGCCTCACTCCTTTAGGAAAAAAAAAACAATTAAAAAGTCCCCAAAATGTTCTGTGATTTTTTTCTAAGTAATCCATTTTCTTTCTCAAAGCAATTAGAAATTATCTAATGAACTGCTCTTTGAACAAAAAGGCTTAACACAGAGACTTACTTTGAAATTGGAACCACCTCTAGGATGTCCAATCCTAACCTGGGGTTGTGATTTAACTGCTTCACAAAGCCACCGTCCACCACGTATCTAAGGAGCATGGAAAAAAGTTAAGTTTCTAGAAAATACAGAAAGACTTGCTAATTTTTAACCACTTTAGGAACTTCTTTTCTATCAAACTAACAACTACACAACTTTTCAGTTAATGGTAAAACCTGAAAGTACAGAAATTGGAACTCTATTGGTTTCACTGCTATTGGAAATGTAAAATGGTTCAGCCAATGTGGAAAATGGTTTGGTGGGTCCTCAGAACATTAAACATAGAATTACAACATGACTCAAATTCTCCATTCCTAGGAATACACTCAGAAGAACTGAAAACAAGTACTCAACATATTGCACATGTGTGCTCAGGCATGTCCCACTCTTTGGGACCCTGTGGATTGTAGCCCGCCAGGCTCCTCTGTCCATGGGATTTCCCAAGTAAGAACACTGGAGTGGGTTGCCATTTCCTCCTCCAGGAGATCTTCCCCACCCTGCGATCAAACCCAAACAGAGACTTACTTTGAAATTGGAACCACCTCTAGGATGTCCAATCCTAACCTGGGGTTGTGATTTAACTGCTTCACAAAGCCACCGTCCACCACGTATCTAAGGAGCATGGAAAAAAGTTAAGTTTCTAGAAAATACAGAAAGACTTGCTAATTTTTAACCACTTTAGGAACTTCTTTTCTATCAAACTAACAACTACACAACTTTTCAGTTAATGGTAAAACCTGAAAGTGTAGAAATTGGAACTCTATTGGTTTCACTGCTATTGGAAATGTAAAATGGTTCAGCCAATGTGGAAAATGGTTTGGTGGGTCCTCAGAACATTAAACATAGAATTACAACATGACTCAAATTCTCCATTCCTAGGAATACACTCAGAAGAACTGAAAACAAGTACTCAACATATTGCACATGTGTGCTCAGGCATGTCCCACTCTTTGGGACCCTGTGGATTGTAGCCCGCCAGGCTCCTCTGTCCATGGGATTTCCCAAGTAAGAACACTGGAGTGGGTTGCCATTTCCTCCTCCAGGAGATCTTCCCCACCCTGCGATCAAACCCATGTCTCCTGCACTGGCAGGCAAATTCTTTACCACTGAGCCACCTGTGAAGCCCACTCAACAAACACTTGCAGACCTATACTCATAGTGCACTTTAGGGACACAATAAGAGCCAAAAGGTAGAAAGAGCATAAATGTTCATTAACCATTAAGAGATGAAAGGGTGAACAAATTATGGTCTACACATATAACAGATATATTCAGCTATAAAAAAGCGTGAAGTACTGATACATGCTACATCACGGATGAACCTCAAAAAAACATGCTGAGTAGAAGCCAGGCACAAAAAATCACATGCTGTGACTCCATTTATATGAAATACCCAACACAGGACACTCATTAAGTGGTGGCTGCCAAGGGCTAGGGTGGAGGCTTATATGGGCAACAACTCCTTAAAGCATATAGTTTTATTTGGGGGTGAGGAAAAGTTTTAGGATGAGATAGAGGTGATGGTTGCACAACACTGTCTGTGGAATAAATACTACTTTATTAACCACTTTTCAATGTAAATCTTACGTTGTCCCATAGAAAATAAGGGCTTCCCTAGTGGCTCAGTGGTAAAGATCCCACCAGCCAATGCAGGAGGTACAGGTTCAGCCCCTGGGTGGGGTAGATCCCCCGGAGAAGGAAACGGCAACTCACTCCAGTATTCTTACTTGGAAAATCCCTCGGACAGAGGAGCCTGATGAACTATAGTCCATGGGGTCGCAAGAGACAGACACACATTTAATGACTAAATAACAACAAATGAAAAACTTGAAAATCAGCTCTAAATCATTCTAACAGGTTCAGAATTAATTCCATTTACTCTTTAACAACACCATTTTAAGCCAATTAAATGGAGAACAAGTCAGGTAAAAAGCTAAGTCAGGAACAGTACTAAGTCTATCATTCACTAAGGGAACATTCTGAAAGATGCTATTTCATGACCATTGCCTTGGCTGGAAACAAAAAATTACAGAGATCAATTTACTCAAGAGAATTGCTCACCTAAGCCCTTAGTGAAACCATTACTTTTAAAGTTAAGGAGAGAAGCAGAGGAAATTAAACTTCCTCTTAGATCTGGATGATCACTGTACCCAAAAGAAACATATAGAACCTTTGGGGCAGGTCCAGTCATCCTGTGGCAGAGACAGACTTAGTTAAGGACATAAAATATACCGGGTAAGAGATAAGCATCCAGAAGGAATGAGGCTCAAAAGTCTAAAAGAACTTTTCATTTAGCTATCAGTCTAGACTTAAAATTTCCAAGTGTTTCTCTACAAAATTTCTCAAAAATTTGATGGCATCATTGATTACACCGAAATATAAAGTCCATTTCACAAAAAGCTGAAAAGCAAGAAACAGTACCTCCAGATAAATACTTGTATTTACAACGCTAACTATATGAAGTGGAGCTGACAGGTAAGAAGGGAATATCAGATCATCTTAGGTATCCGCTGGTAATGAAAACATAGAAAAACAGGTTTGGCCTCCCACTTAAAGAAAACCTTGAAACATTACACATAATCTTACATTTGGGAAGAGAAAGCTACAAGTTGCCAAGTACAAGTATTTAAAAGTATCAACAGAAATACTATAACACCTCCTACTCCATTTCCTATTCAGAGCAAACAATAATTACAAAAAACGGTGGGTGATTACAAGTTAAGGAGGTGAAAGGGGAACTGGTGGGGGGCACAGAGACACAAACTGAATATTTGATGATTAGCTAAGTGGCTTCCTTGGCTTTAAAAGGAATTTTAAAAGTTATACCTGATCCCATCTATNACACCTCCTACTCCATTTCCTATTCAGAGCAAACAATAATTACAAAAAACGGTGGGTGATTACAAGTTAAGGAGGTGAAAGGGGAACTGGTGGGGGGCACAGAGACACAAACTGAATATTTGATGATTAGCTAAGTGGCTTCCTTGGCTTTAAAAGGAATTTTAAAAGTTATACCTGATCCCATCTATTGTCAAAGATGTTGCAGAAATATTGGTGGATATGACACATTTTCTAATTCCAGGTGGAGGTGGCAAAAATATTCTTCTCTGTTGATCTAAAATATATATGAAAAGAAAAGAATAATTCACAACATGCATGTGTCGAACTCAACTGAAAAACTCATTTCTTTCCATTAGAAGTTATTTTCTTCACCTCTTTAATTATCTTGAATTAAAAATACAATAGTAAGAACTACTTTTTTACTCATCTTTTACTATTAAGATATCTAGATCCATGGAACCAGATTATTATTGCTAAAATAAACCCTACAGCAGTCCTTTATGTAGGTCATAGCTCCCTTCAAGACTTTAAAAACTGTGGGCTTCGTCTCCATTAAAAGTCACATATGTACAAATACACAAAAATTTTCTAACAATATCAGGATGCTCGGGGGCTCTCTAAAGCCCATCCACACACTACAGATTAAGAACCTTTCTATGCTTTAAAGACTTTTTTTACTTTTCAGATGCTGCTGCTGCTGCTAAGTCACTTCAGCCATGTCCGACTCTATGCGACCCCAAAGCCAGCAGCCCACCAGGCTCCCCCGTCCCTGGGATTCTCCAGGCAAGAATACTAAGACTGGGTTGCTATTTCCTTCTTTTTCAGATGACTCCATCTCTCAACAAGTAACACCATCCTGATTTTCACTACCCACGCATTCTGAAGGGGGGGGCCCCAGTAGCAATGCTTAGAGTAACTTTGCTCCTCTGGCCATAGTTTATGGTGCCAAGGATAAACCTCTCTCTAACTGGACCAGTTCTCATTCTCCTTTGACTCTCTTGGAATAAGGTCCAAGTGGAGAAGCAATGGCACTCCACTCAAGTACTCTTGCCTGGAAAATCCCATGGATGGAGGAGCCTGGAAGGCTGCAGTCCATGGGGTCACTAAGAGTCGGACATGACTGAGTGACTTCACTTTCACTTTTCACTTTCATGCATTAGAGAAGGAAGTGGCAACCCACTCCAGTGTTCTTGCCTGGAGAATCCCAGGGACGGCGGAGCCTGGTGGGCTGCCATCTATGGGGTCACACAGAGTCGGACACGACTGAAGCGACTTAGCAGCAGCAGCAGCAGCAGCAGCAAGGTCCAAGAGATGCTCAATTTGATTAGGACAGTCTCTTGCAAAGAGGAAAAATTAACTTGTGAACCATAGGGAAGTGACTAAATATATATGGAGGAAAGCTAGTCTAAAGAGAGGAAAGAATGAATCATCTGTATCAGTTCACAAGAGAGTATTTCTGGGTGCCTGGCAATCTCCAAGCCTTAAGAGACATGGTATAAAACAAGTAGAAAGATGGATTTGGCCAGACTTGCCCACCTGCCTGGTTAAGCGGAGAACAGAATAGGAGAGTTACTGTTTGCAGGAAATGATAACAGCATAGGTAAAAGGAGATAAGTGATAACTGTTAAAAAGTCCTGATGCATTCTGAAAATTGTTAAATTCGAAGAGTGAATTGGCAGAAACAGGAAGTAATCATCAGAAAGATGTTTAAAACAGATCAGAAATGATGATACCGACAAAGTCTACAATGCTAGGTTTTCAAATGAGTGGTCATGGTGGGATGAAGGAAAAGGTCACTAAAGCTCAAGGGGTCAAGCAAGAGATTTGGGTAGATTGTCTATTTCAGTGATCTCCAAAAATTAGGAGTGGTCATTCCAGGGAGTACACAAGTCAATGTATTGGCATATGAAAAGAAATTATCAGCGTATGTATTTATATTTGTATATATAAATTTGTATTTGTATCTATATGTATATATTTCAACATATATATTTATACTGAACAGTAAGTATATACATATACTGTAAAAAGAAAATAAATTTAAATGCATGGTTGCATTTGATTTCCACAAGATATACCCACATTCATTTAGAAAAATTTTTCTACTTGAGCAACCTTAAGTTGTTCTCTCCTCAGCAGCCAAGGAAATCTTAACCAAACCTATTTTTAAATAAAGTACAAAACGTGTTTCCAAATAAAACCTTACAAAGACCCAGGTATTCCCAATATATAAAACAGACCAAAGCTGAACTCTCACAAAGGAGAGAAGGAATGACACAGACAAGCACAGGTTTAAAATCATGTACTAGGCCAACCATCTCATTTTATAGATGAGAAAACTAAAGCCCAGAGAGGCCAAGTGGCTTGCCCAAGATTCACATATAGACAGGCAAGTTTAAAACCACGTCAGCTATTACGGCTCTTCTTCATCATCCTGAAATTAACTTAAGCAAAAAAAAGTGCTAGAAAGGCAACTCACACATAAGTGACAAAAATTATTTTTTAGGTGTTTCTTAGATTTAGGTAGCTCATTTCTTCCAGGTAGTTCAAATGAGTCATACACTACTAGGCCCGGTATTTCACATTATATGTTTACACATTTATCTGCTGTCTATCTATTCTACTACAATGTAGCTCTGTAAGAACAAGGACTTTCTCTTATTCAAGACATACCACTCCCCTCCCACCCCAGTACCTAAAATGCCTGGACCACAGAAAGTGCTCAATAAAGTTCAACGAACTGATAAATTTTAAAATGCATGGTATAAATAATAGAGATCCTTCTACTTTTAAAATTCCACATTACTGTAAAAGTTTACATAAATTAGAAAAGTCCATTCTGAATATATTTATGATCAACTCTGTTTTTCAATTAATTCATTTCTAAAAACTGTCTCTTATACACATCTAGATGTGTATAAGAGACAGTGATATATATGTACACATATATTCCACATATAAGAGAGATCATACATTATTTATCATTCTCTGTCTGACTAATTTCACTTAGGTTAATGCCATTGAGGACATATGTCTTCATTTATGCAAATGATTTTATTTTTTTCTTCAGCTCAAGTGGTTATTTCTGTCATCTGATCATATCTTTGTTCAGCTTTTGTGTTCCTTCAGGGGGTTATTTTAATAGAAACAATTACCCTTTTTTTGCCCTCCAGAGGCCATAGGTAATACGTTACGTCAAAATGCTTACATTGTTTGTGGTACTAGTTTTCCTCTTTTTTGTCCCGCTGGAAATATTTTTCTTGTGGTAGTCATTGGTCACAGTTCTTTTTAGCATTTTCCCATTTCTGTCATCTGACCATATCTTTGTTCAGCTTTTGTGTTCCTTCAGGGGGTTATTTTAATAGAAACAATTACCCTTTTTTTGCCCTCCAGAGGCCATAGGTAATACGTTACGTCAAAATGCTTACATTGTTTGTGGTACTAGTTTTCCTCTTTTTTGTCCCGCTGGAAATATTTTTCTTGTGGTAGTCATTGGTCACAGTTCTTTTTAGCATTTTCCCTATTTTATTAGTTTCTACAGTGTTTTCTGTATACTTTTTATACTAATCTCTCCTGTTTTTCATTACTCACTTTGTGGTGAGTTGTTCCTAGACCAGCCACTTGTAGGAGGCTTGGAGCTTTATATATCTTAGTGGTCAGAGCAGTTCCATGTTAATGGGAATCACCTTTAGTGACACAGGTCCCTGTTTGTACACAAGAGCTTCCCTAGTGACTCAGATGGTAAAGAATCTCCTTCCAATGCAGGAGACCCAGATTCAATCCCTGGGTCAGGAAGATCCCCTGCAGAAATGGCTACCTGCTCCAGTATTCTTGCCTAGAGAATCCATGAACAGAGGAGCCTGGCGGGCTACAGTCCATGGAGTTGCCAAGAGTCAGACATGACTAAGTGACTAACTCTTTAATTTTTACATCCCCCCAGTCATTTTATCTCCACTCTGTGGACCGCTCATATTGCTGACTCTCTCTCCTTACCCCCTTAACAACAAGGGGGTTGAATCCTGAAAATATGCCTCATTTATGTGTTTCCTCAGTCAGCCTCTCATTTCTCAGCTTCTGGAGACCTTGTAAAAATGTAGTGCTTTTGTTGTTACAGAATCTCAGTTCTGATTTTCCGAAGGGATTTGTTCTTCAGGCAGCGGAGCTATTTTAGAGAGTTCTTCCCTGCATTGTCTGACATCTGCAACCACGGGCATCTCTAACTTTCCGTTCCTCCACTCTCATATAACTTCAATTTATATTTGGAAGCTCTTTCTTGTATATTGTGCATCTGAGTTGTGGATGATGTCTGATTTCACCTAAGGAGTTTACTTTTCTAATTTTTTTCATATTTATGCTTATTTTTGGACTAGGTCTAAGATAAGGGGAAAAGTGTATATTTTTACTAAAATTTACAAATGAGAAGGCACATAATATTTTGAGTAACTAAAGCAAATGCCAAGAAGCAAGCCTCCTTGAAGAATTCATAGTTCATACATTATTGTCTAACACAAATCTCTTATCATTATTTAATTTTTATATTAAATGATAGGCATAATTTCTTCAAAAGTTACTGAAAAGATGTAAAATTTAAAATAGCATTTTAATAAGGTGTATTAGTTTGTTAGGGCTGCCATAACAAATCACCACTAACTGAATAGTTTAAAACAACAGGAATTTATTCTCTCCCAGTTCTGGATGCTAGAAGTTCAAACCTAAAATTATTAATTTTTTTACATGAACTCCCAAACATGAACCCCCCTCCCACCTCCCACCCCACATCATCCCTCCAGATCATCCCCATACACCCATTTTAATAAGGTGTATTAGTTTGTTAGGGCTGCCATAACAAATCACCACAAACTGAATAGTTTAAAACAACAGGAATTTATTCTCTCCCAGTTCTGGATGCTAGAAGTTCAAACCTAAAGTGTAGGCAGGGCCGTGCTCCCTCTGAAGCCTCTTGGGGTGGGGGCAACTCTTTCTTTCTTTCTGTTCCAGCTTATTATACTCCAGGCATTCTTTGGCTTGTGGTAGCATGATCCAGTTGCTGCTTCTGACTTCACATAGCTCTCTTCTTCTGCGTCTGTGTTTTTGTCCTCTTCTTATAAGGACATGAGTCACACTGGATTTAAGAGCCCACTCTGGGCTTCCCTAGCAGCTTAGACAGTAGAGAATCTGCCTGCAGTGAAGGATACCCACGTTCGATCCCTGGGTCAGGAAGATCCCCTGGAGTAAGCAATGGCACCTCACTCCATTATTCTTGCCTTGGAGAATCCCATGGACCAACGAGCCTGGCATGCTACAGTCAATGGGGTCATAAAGAGTCAGTCATGACTGAGTGATGGTGTTTTTTTTTCTACTCCAACCCTGGGATTTCTTTGGAAGGAATGATGCTAAAGCTGAAACTCCAGTACTTTGGCTACCTCATGCGAAGAGCTGATGCATTGGAAAAGACACTGATGCTGGGAGGGATTGGGGGCAGGAGGAGAAGGGGACGACCGAGGATAAGATGGCTGGATGGCATCACTGACTCGATGGACGTGAGTCTGAGTGAACTCCGGGAGTTGGTGATGGACAGGGAGGCCTGGCGTGCTGCAATTCATGGGGTCGCAAAGAGTCGGACACGACTGAGCGACTGAACTGAACTGAACTGATGCTATCATCTTAATTTAACTAATTATGTCTACAGTGACCCTATTTCCCAAAAGACATTTTGAGGTGTTGGACTTTAGGACTTCAACATATTTTTGGCAGACACAATTTAACTCATAATATAGCTGTAGTATGTTTTGGTAGAGAATGGATTAGCTGATTATCCTAACTCACTGTTTTTTTTTTAATAGATAAGTAATATTTTTATGATGCAACTCTAAAGCATTCCTAAAAAAACACAGTGTGATTTTTATAGAAGCTATATTGAGCCCTTGAGAAATATTTATTTCCTTATTTTAGTATTATGTTTAGTCTTGTATCTTTGTTAAACTGGGAAAAAGATGTTTGGAGACCTGCCAATGATTATTATATCAGGAAATAGAAATATAGGCCAGTGCTACTTAGCTATCTACTTATAGACAGATAAATACCTTTGAGACTGTAAAAAACTATTATCATATAGCCAAGGAAATGTGGACATTGAAATTGTATCTTGTTTTAGTTTTTGAGTAACAAAAATTTGTTAAATTCTGGCTTTAATAATGTGGTGATTCTACCGAGGTATTTATTTCAGTTAATGGAGAGAAATGGTTGGATAAATCATCCATTTTGAAATAAAAAAAATTAAAAATAAATTGTTTTAAAACGTATCTTAAAATTCAGTGAAGCACTAAAAAGACAATGGAGAACTCCACCAGTCAATTGTTGATTGATCACCTATTACCAAAGTAAGAAGCGGGGTGTTAAAGTGGGAAACTTGTTTATGCCCTGAAGGCGTTGTGATACTGCACACTTGGGAAAAGCAAGCTTGCAGGTAAGGAGGACAGAGTTAAGGTTTATGACCTGTCCACATTGGAGATTTTTATTAAAGAGCCTCCCCACATTAAGCCTGGGTAAGAGCAATGTAGGATGTATCCCACTTCTTTTCCAACAAATGCAGAAATTTTTTAAAAAATGGGAAAAAGAAACAAATTCCCTGAGGAGTTATGGTCACTTTCAGTGTCTTACGTGGATTGGCACCTTGTGTATACATAGCTTAGGTTAGCAGAGGGCCTCAAATTATAACTTAGTTTAGGATGATTTCCAACTGGTAATGCCCCCAGGCTGCAGACAGAAGTGTACATCCTCTTGAATGAAAGGAGCTTAAATTAATTTTTAGGGGAGTTGAGAGTCAAGAGGTTCATATTATCTAAGCACATAAAGAAACAATACAAAGGGTACAAAACCAGCTGAAAAAACAGATAGCAGTAACAGGCTCATTCAGATTTCTGTGTTGGAATGATCAGATTCAAATGTTAGAACCATTATACTTAGTGTGCTTAAAGAAATAAGATGAAAATAATTGTAGGGAATAGAGAATTATAAAAAGTGGCATACATTTGAAATCAAGACAACAGAACTTCTAGAAAATAAAGGCGTAGTGACTATATCGGCATGCTTGGTAACATATTGGACACAGCAGAAGAAATAACCAGTGAAATGATAGGTAAGGTTAGAAGAAATTATCCAACATTCAGCACAGAAAGACAAGTAGCAAAATACTTGAAGTGAAGGCAAGAATGATACTAGGAAAATACTGTGAAGACGTCTAACAGCCATATGATCCGTCCAGAGGGAGAATGTCCCATCTAAGGTGAATGGCAGGGGGAAAACCTAAAGAGTTTTTGTTTGTTTGTTTGGCTGGGCTGCACAGCCTGTAGCACCCAGGTTCCTAGTTCCCTGACCAGGGATTGAACGTGTGCCCTTGCTGTGGAAGCAGAGTCCCAAACACTGTACCACTAGAGAAGTCCTAAAGAGCTTTCGTTAAGTATGTGCTTTTTCTTATCTAGACTCACTAACATTATTATGTGACTTTTAAACTGATAGATGATTAAAAATAGCATTAAGTATAGTGTGTGACACACATGAGGGCAAGAGGAGCCAGGAAAGGAACACTTGGTAAAATAGAAAATGACAATGAGAAGGTGAATACAAGTAAAAACTTACTTATAATTGCTATCATGTACACTGAGCAAAAATGAACAAAATACTCCACGTAAAAGTCAAAGAATTTTACAGTATAAGAGGAAAATGTTAAGTATGCAATGTATTTGAGACACATTTAAAATATAGAATATAAAAAGTTAAAGGTTTTTCAGCTCTCTTGACTTGTGTTTACATAGTGTGTATATATATTTCTACCTTTTATCAGTGTGTGCATGCTGAGTCACCTCAGTATTGTCTGACTCTTTGTGACCCTATGGACTGTCTGCCCGCCAGGCTCCTCTGTCTATGGGATTCTTCAGGCGAGAATACTGGAGTGGGTTGCCATTCCTTCCTCCAGGGTACCTTCCCGACCCAAAGATTGAACCCATGTCTCTTCTGTCTCCTGCATTGGCAGGCAGGTTCTTTACCATTAGCACCCTCTGGGAAGCCCTCTTTGATCAATACTAAGACTATAAACTGTGATTGTTGTTTTTCAGTTGCTAAGTCGTGTCTGACTCTTTGTGACCCCATGGACTGTAGCACGCTGGACTCCTCTGTCCTCCACTGCCTCTCAGTTTGCTCAGATTCATGTTCATTGAGTTGGTGATGCTATGTAACCATTCTCTGCCTCCCCTTTTCATTTCGCAGTCAGTCTTTCCCAGCATCGGGGTCTTTTCCAATGAGTCAGCTCTTTGCATCAACTGGACAAAGTATTGGAGCTTCAGCATCAGTCCTTCCAAGAATATTCAGGGTCGATTTCTTTTAAGATTGACTAGTTTGATCTCCTTGATGTCCAAGGGACTCTCAGCACCACAGTCTCTCAGCACTACAATTCAAAAACATCAGTTCTTCAGTGCTCAGCTTTCTTTATGCTTCAACTCTCACATCTGTACATGGCTATTGGAAGAATCATAGCTTTGACTATACGGATTTTGTCAGCCAAGTCATGTCTCTGCTTTTTACTTTGCTGTCTAGTTTAGTCATGGCTTTCCTTCCAAGGAGCAAGTGTCTTTTAATTTCATGGCTGTAGTCACTGTCTGCAGTGATTTTGGAGCCCAAGAAAATAAAATCTGTCACTGTTTCCACTTTTCCCCTTCTATTTGCCATGAAGTGATAGTGTCATATGCCATGATCTTAGTCTTTTGAATGTTGACTTTCAAGCCAGGTTTTTCACTCTCCTCTTTCACCCTCATCAAGAGGCTGTTTAGTTCCTCTTCACTTTCTGCCATTAGAGTGATATCATCTGCATATCTGAGGTTGTTGCTATTTCTCCTGGCAGTCTTGATTCCAGTTTGTAACTCATCCAGCCAAGCATTTCCCATTGTGTACTCTGCATATACATTAAATAAGCAGGGTGATAAAATGCAACCTAGTTATACTCCTTTCCTAGTTTTAAACCAGTCAGTTGTTCCATGTCCAGTTATAACTGTTGCCTCTTAAACCACATATGGGTTTCTTAGGAGACAAAGTAGTCTGGTACTCCCATCTAGTCAAGGCTATGGTTTTTCCAGTGGTCATGTATGGATGTGAGAGTTGGACTGTGAAGAAGGACAGACTCCTCTGTCCATGGGATTTTCCAGGCAAAAGTACTGGAGTGGGTTGCCATTTTCTCCTCCAGGGCATCTTCCCGACCCAGGGGTTGAACCCACGTCTCCTGCATGTTTTACATTAGCAGGTGGATTCTTTACCACTGAGCCACCTAGGAAGCCCCTACACAGATATGTACATCTCAAAACTCATGAAACTGTGTACTTAAAACAGGCATAGTTTATTGTATGAAAAGTAGACCTCAATACAGTTGATTTTTTAAAAAAGCACATAAAATTTCAGGAAATTTTTACTATAAAACACTCAACACCAAAAAATATTCTAAATGAAACTATCGAAATTTAAGGATAAAAATAGGAAATTTCAAGCAATCAGACAGATAAAACAAATCACTTACAAGGAGGGGAAAAAAAATCAGGTTGGCCTCAGACTTCTCCGCAGCAACACTCAATGCCAGAAGACAACTGGACAACGTCTACCAAGTTCTAAGGAAAAGAAAGTGTAACCCAAGAGCGTAAAACCCAGCCAAGATGTAGCTCAAGTATAAAGGCAAAAGCCTAACCTTTCTTAAACAAAAGAACTACAAAAAAAAAAAAACCCAGGAGCCCTTCTATTGAAAAAAAAAGAAAAAAAAAAAAAGGTTAAAATCTACCCAATCTAAAATTAATCGAAAGTAGTTTAGGAAAAATTATGGTAAAAGGATCAGTGATAAACACTGAACATCTGAGCAATGTAACAATAGCTGAGAAAAATCAGAAGGGGAGGACACAAAAGAATATNGGGATTTCTTTGGAGGGAATGATGCTGAAGCTGAAACTCCATTACTTTGGCCACCTCATGCGAAGAGTTGACTCATTGGAAAAGACTCTGATGTTGGGAGGGATTGGGGGCAGGAGGAGAAGGGGACAACAGAGGATGAGATGGCTGTATGGCATCACTGACTCGATGGACATGAGTCTGAGTGAACTCCGGGAAATGGTGATGGACAGGGAGGCCTGGCGTGCTGCGATTCATGGGGTTGCAAAGAGTCAGACACGACTGAGTGACTGAACTGAACTGAACTGAACTCTCATCTTCTAAAGAACTTTCCATGGTTTGTGGTGATCCACACAGTCAAAGGCTTTAACATAGTCAATGAAGCAGTAGATGTTTTTATGGAATTTCTTTTCTTTGTCCAAGATCCAACAAATGTTGGCAATTTGGTTCCTCTGCCTTTTCTACATCGAGCTTGTACATCTGGAAGTTCTCAGTTCACAGACTGCTAAAGCCTAGCTCGAAGGATTTTGAACATAACCTTGCTAGCATGTGAAGTGAACAAAATTGTATGAAATTTGGACTTTCTTTGGTATTGCTTTTCTTTGGGATTGGAATGAAAACTGACATTTTCTAGTCCTGTGGCCACTGCTGAGTTTTCCAAATTTGCTGACATATTGAAGGAGCACTTTAACAACATTGTATTTTAGGATTTGAAATAGCAGCTGGAATTCTATCACACCTCCATTACCTTTGTTCATAGTGATGCTTCAGAACACTCCAGGATGTTTGGCTTCATGTGAGATACACCATTGTGGTTATCCGTGTCACTAAGATCTTTTTTGTTAAATATAGTTCTTCTGTATATTCTTGCCACCTCTTCTTAATCTCTTCTGTTAGGTCCTTACCTTTTCTATACTTTATCATGCCCATCCTTGCATGAAATATTCCCTTGCTATCTTCAAGTTTTTTGAAGAGGTCTCTAGTCTTTCCCATTGTATTGTTTTCCTTTATTTCATTGCATTGTTCATTTAAGAAGATCTTATCTCTCCTAGATATTCTCTGGACCTCTGCATCCAGTTGGGTATATCTTTCCCTTTTTCCCTTGCCTGTCACTTCTATTCTTTCCTCAGCAATTTGTAAAGCCTCCTCAGACAACCACTTTGCCTTCTAACATTTTTTTTCCTTTGAAATGTTTTTTGTTATGCCTCCTGTACAGTGTTATGAACTTCCATCTATAGTTCTTCAAGCACTCTGTCTACCAGATCTAACTCTTGAATTTATTTGTCACCTCTACTATATAGTCACAAGGGATTTGATTTAGGTCATACCTGAATGGCCTAGTGATTTTCCCTACTTTCCACAAGTTAAGCCAGAATTTTGTAATAAGGAGCTCATGATCTGAGCCACAGTCAGCTCCAGGTTTTGTGTTTTCTAACTGTATAGAGCATTTCCATCTTTGAATACAAAGAACTTAATCTGAGTTTAGTATTGACTATCTGGTTATGTCCACATAGACGGTCATATCTTGGGTTGTTAGAAAAGGATGTTTGCTTTTACCCGCATGTTCTGTTGACAAAATTCTCTTAGACTTTGCCGTGCTTCATTTTGTATTCCAAGGCCAAACTTGCCTATTTTTCCAGGTATCTCTTCACTTCCTACTTTTGCATTCCAATCGTCTATGATGAAAAGGACATCTTATTTTGAAGTTCCTTCTAAAAAGTATGTAGGTCTTAATAGAACTGGTCAACTTTAGCTTGCTCAGCATTAGTAGTTGGGGCATAGACGTGGATTACTGTTTAGCTGAATGATTTGCCTTGGAAATGGTCATTCTGATATTTATAAGGTTGTACCTGGCTCTTGTTGACTATGAGGGCTACTCCATTTCTTCTAGTGGCTTCTTGCCCACAGTAGCAGATATAATGATCATCTGAATTAAAATGGCCCATTCCTATCCATTTTAGTTTATTGATTTATAAGATGTTGATGTTCAATCTTGCCATATCCTGCTTGACTATGTCCAATTTACCGTGATTCATGGACCTAACATTTAAGGTTCTGTCTAGTCAAGGCTATGGTTTTTCCAGTGGTCATGTATGGATGTGAGAGTTGGACTGTGAAGAAAGCTGAATGCCAAAGAATTGATGCTTTTGAATTCTGGTGTTGGAGAAGACTCTTGAGAGTCCCTTGGACTGCAAGCAGATCCAACCAGTCCAGTCTAAAGGAGATGAGCCCTGGGATTTCTTTGGAGGGAATGATGCTGAAGCTGAAACTCCAGTACTTTGGCCAGCTCATGCGAAGAGTTGACTCATTGGAAAAGACTCTGATGCTGGGAGGGATTGGGGGCAGGAGGAGAAGGGGACAATAGAGGATGAGATGGCTGGATGGCATCACGGACTCAATGGACATGAATTTGAGTGAACTCCGGGAGTTGGTGATGGACAGGGAGGCCTGGCGTGCTGCGATTCATGGGGTCGCAGAGAGTCAGACACGACTGAGTGACTGAACTGAACCCAACTGATGCAGTATTGTTCTTTAGACTTTACTTTCACCACCAGACACATCTGCAAATGAGCATCATTTCTGCTTTGGCCCAGCCGTTTCATTCTTTCTGAAGCTGTTGCCCTCCACTCTTCCCCAGGAGCATATCGGAAACCTTCTGACCTGTGAAGCTCATCTTCTGGTGTCATATCTTTTTGCCTTTTCTTACTGTTCATTGGGTTCTCGTGGCAAGAATACTGAAGTAGGTTGACATTTCCTCCTCCAGTGGACCACAGTTTGTCAGAACTCTGCATTATGATCTGTTCGACTTGGGTGGCCCTACACAGCATGGCTCCTAGTTTCCCTGAGTTCTACAAGTCTCTTTGCCAGACAAGAATACTCCTGTGCAGAGATTGAATATGTGATGTCTTTAATGTCTACCTGCATTGGCAGGTGGGTTCTTTACCACTAGTGCACCTGGAAAGCCCTTGCAATTACAAAAGAAAGTAAAAAGAAAAGGCAAGCCCTTATCTATAGGCTACTAATTCCTATTAAGTAATGTCTTTGAACATATCCCCCTCTAGAGCAGGTATATGTTATGTGTGAATTCTGCTAGGTGACTGACACATTTATTATTCCTAATTAAGACAAATACTTGATATGTTTTCTCTAATACATATGGCAAAGGATGATACAGATTTTATGGACCAGAAAACATGTTTGTATCCTTTCATACATTTTTGAGTCTATCCTAAGTCTGAGGAATACTATTTATTACTGTGTCCTAACTCACAGGGAAACCAAAGTCAGTCATTCTTCAAATTTAATATCCTGGAACAATATTCTAGTGTTCTAAAATGTACTTTAAACCAATGAGAATCTCTGTTGTATTAATATTTGGATGACTGAATTTTGAAGGAGCTCCAAATTTTCCTGTGCAGTCCATGAGATGGGTTTATAGTTGAGACAGATGAAGGCAATAACTGTTGAGATCACAGAACATCCCTTCTTTGCTAAAGGGAGAAAAGGATACTTTTTGTCATTCCTGACTATGCAAAAGGTAAAATGTTTCATTGCTTTTCAGTTGGAACTAATTTATAGCAAGTATTCAAAGACTCCTTTCAATTACACACTGATGGGTATGAAAATGGATTTTCTATTTTATGCCCCTTCATTTTTATCAGTTTGTGCTAAGCTGTGTCCACTGGGAAATATAGTGTATATAAGCGATGTGTCTTTGAAGCATTTCATGCAGATGTATCTTTTAAACATGAGGTATTGAAACTATGCTTACAAAATACACTACAATTCTATTGCTTAAAAACAAAAGCCAAGGTGGTTCGACTTGAAGGTTTACTGAGGGGAAAATCCCATGGATGAAGGAGCCTGGTGGGCTGCAGTCCATGAGCTTGCTAAGAGTCAGACACGACTGAGCAACTTCACTTTTCACTTTCATGCATAGGAGAAGGAAATGGCAGCCCACTCCAGTGTTCTTGCCTGGAGGATCTCAGGGACAGGGGAGCCTGGTGGCCTGCCATCTATGGGGTCGCAAAGTGTCGGACACGACTGAAGCGACTTAGCAGCAGCAGCAGTTCTTCAAAGTACCATTTATTAAATGTCAGAGTAATTACTTGTACCATCAAGTCCCATAAAGTAAATATTTGTGAGAGTGTTTTCTCAAAGTATATTTTTTCCTCTTATTTTCTGTTTGGGATATTTTTCTTGAATATATACACTGTAAACTAAACTTTGTCCATAAACAACCAAAATCTTAATGTTGGTTCATTTCCTTGCAATGACTGTGAAATTTTAGGATACAAAAAGCAAAATCTGATTCTTTTAAAGTTTTCCCTTCCCCTGCTTTTAAAGGCAATTTTCCAACTAGATTTATAATATCTTTTTTATACGAAAAATAGTCTTCTCTGGCATAAGTTTTAAAAATTGCAATTAATAATTTATGACCAAAGTAAATTACATGTTTGTCATTATGTATTTTGCAAGCTTATCTGACTTAAGGAATATTAATGCAGGGAATAAGGAAAGCATGGGAATAAAGAAAATTGAATGTTAGAAACTTTTTTTTTCTGGGTTTCTAATTTTTGGCTTAAATTTCTCTGGGGCAAAATTTGGTTTGGAAATGTATTAAAAAATATTTAAATGACTGATGCGTTCTCTCTTATTGTATTTTTAAAAGGATTTAATTCATTACAAGAAAGAAAAACACACTTTTAGAAAGAATTATTGTTTTTCATGATCTTAATTGCCACAATTTCATTTAATTGTATGTGAATCAAAATGTTTTTCTGCAATTAATCTGTAGAACATGAATTTTTGAAATAATATTGGCAATTTTTTTTTATTTTTTAGTGTTTCTGAAATAATACATAATTAAAAACAAATTTTCTGTGTGATCCTAATACCATGGGTCTTTTAAAAATGATTTGCATTCAGTTCAATTCAGTTCAGTCACTCAGTCACGTCCGACTCTTTGCAACCCCATGAATCGCAGCATAACAGGCCTCCCTGTCCATCACCAACTCCTGGAGTTCACTCAGACTCAGCATCCATTGAGTCAGTGATGCCATCCAGCCATCTCATCCTCGGTTGTCCCCTTCTCCTCCTGCCCCCAATCCCTCCCAGCATCAGA
>SJYX01006654.1:9653-23819 GCA_006410675.1 Oreotragus oreotragus | reverse complement strand
GTTTGCTATTCCCATCTGTCTCAGAATTTTCCACAGTTTATTGTGATCCACACAGTCAAAGGGTTTGGCATAGTCAATAAAACAGAAGTAGATGTTTTTCTGGAACTCTCTTGCTTTTTCCATGATCCAGCGGATGTTGGCAATTTGATCTCTGGTTCCTCTGCCTTTTCTAAAACCAGCTTGAACATCTGGAAGTTCATGGTTCACATATTGCTGAAGCCTGGCTTGGAGAATTTTGAGCATTACTTTACTAGTGTGTGAGATGAGTGCAATTGTGTGGTGGTTTGAGCATTCTTTGGCATTGCCTTTCTTTGAGATTTTCATTAGAATTAGTAAATTATCGTAGAGGAAAATAATAAGCAAAATGGCTAAGTAAAATCATAGTCGTTTTATATTATTCTTCATAGTTAGAGTTCTTTTTCTTTTTGTATTGTTTTGCCAGTTAGGTTCTTAACAGTCAATGAAAATGAGAGCAAATATTTTCTGAAGGATACATGAAAGATGATATTGATCTGTTAAAAAAAGTTTTCCTATATTCCTAGCTCTATTAAAAACTGCTTTTGTATTCCAAGATTGGCCTTAAATTAAAAAAAAAAAATTTGGATAGAATGGATAATTTACTTAGGAAAAGTGAGGATCGTAACTAGGAGAAAAGCTTTATATGGAGATATATGGAGTTGGAAAATGTGGTTAGAATTTAAGAAATCAAAGAGGAAAATAGTTAAACAAATAGGCCTTTCAAGTATGATAAAGAAGAGTAAAAGAAGAAAAAAATGTAGTTTTGTCTTACTTATATTGAGCAAGGGAAATCCCTGCTTATCTATTTATCTTGGTGGATGTAAAAATCAGATGAGATTGTTTGTGTAGAAGTTAGCTATAAATTATGAAGTACTCGACTTTGATGACTATTTTTAGAATGGAATATTAATACTTGAATCAATAAATAATATTATAAAAGATCTAATGTTAAAGAGGCCTTATACTAATAAGTTTAAAATATCCACAGGAATTCTGATTCTCCTCAACAGAAAATCACCTCAGTGCAACATTTATGAAATTGTTCTTAAATTTAATTCATTTGTCAGTGAGAAAAACAAGAGCTTAGTATAAGAAAAATACTTGGCTGTTTAGATTTTGAAATGCTCTAATTTGTTTCACGAATTATTTATTCTCAAGATGAACTTAAAATTAAAAAATACCTTTAACATAGATGGAGACTTGGTGGCTCAACTGGTAAAGATTCTGCAATGCAGGCCTCCTGGGTTCCATCCCTGGGTTAGGAAGATTCCCCTGAAGAGAAGGGAATGACAACCCACTCCAGGATGCTTGCTAGGAGAATTCCATGGACAGAGGAGCCTGTGGGCTAGTTGCATTAATATCTTGATGCAGAATTGATGGATCACAAAATAGATGTATGTTTAGCTAAGAAACAAGATACTTTTCTAAAGTCATGGTACCATTTTGCGTTTCCATCGGCCTTCCAGTTGCTCCACTTTCTCCAACCTTTGTTTTTGTCCGTCTATTTCATTTTAGTCATTTCAGTGGGAATAGCTCATAGGGGCTTCAATTTGCATTCCTCTGCCTGATGACTAATGATGCTGAGCACTTTGTCATATGCATGTTTTACAAGTGTAGATCTCCTTTTGTGAAGCAGCTTGTCTTTTAAAAATAGAGTGATTTGTCTTTTTATTGCTGAACTGCAAGAATCTATATGTATTCTGGGATTTACATCCTTTGTCATGAGTTATGAATATTTACTCACAGTATGTAGTTTTCTTTTTTTTCCCTTCACTTTCTTATGAGCAGAAGATTTTATTTTTGATGAAGTCCAATTTTTTCATTGTTTTCCCTTTGTGACTTGTGCTTTCTGTCTCTTCTTTAAAAATCTTTGTTGATCCCAAGACGGTGAAGATCTTCTATTTTTTTTTTTTTTCTAGCAGCTTTGTTGTTTTAGCTTTTGTGTTTTACCCTATAATCCATTTCAAATTAAATTTTTTATGTAGTTTATGGTAGTATCATTTATTGAAGAGATTTCTTTCTCCATTGAATTGCTTTGGTACTTTTGTCAAAAACTGATTTTATTTGTGTACATCTCTTTTGGGACTCTGTTCTGTTTCATTCCCTCATTATTGTATTCTTACAGCTTTATTATAAGTTTTAAGTGGTGTATACCCTCCCATTTTTTCTCTTCAAGATTGTTTCTGCTATTCTTATTACTTTTCCTTACCAAAGTAGATTTTAAGTTATATTTTCAATTAACAGAAGAAAAGATGGCTGTGACTATAACTGACGTTGCTTTCAATCTAGAAATCAATTGTGGGATTTAGAACAACAATCTTAACGTTATGTCTTCAATCCCTGAACAGTGTATTGCTTCATTTAATTAAATCTTTCACATCTCATCAATATTTTCTTTTTATAAAATATACATTTTATATTTATATTTACCTGCTATTTGTTAAATTTATCCTTAATGCTTTGATTTTTGAAGCTTTTGCAAATGATGCCGATTTTTAACTCCTTTTTCTAGTTGTTTATGATATTCTATAGAATACAGTTGATATTTTTATTGACTTTGTACTTTGTGAGAGTACTAATTTTCATTACTAATTCTATTAGTTTTATTTCTGATTCATTAGAATTTACTACCTACACAGTCATGGCATTCTGAATAAAGGTATTTATACTTTTTTTGTTTAATTGTCTTTTAA
Source organism: Oreotragus oreotragus (assembly GCA_006410675.1). NCBI lineage: Eukaryota > Metazoa > Chordata > Mammalia > Artiodactyla > Bovidae > Oreotragus > Oreotragus oreotragus. The sequence goes on along the minus strand of SJYX01006654.1, from coordinate 21,108 downwards.
AAAATCTCTCTTATGTGTTATTGCACTGGTTATGAATCCTAGCATGATGCTGATTATAGATATCCTGTCTTATTTCGCATCTTAAGCAGAAGGCACTCAGTGTCTCACTATCATGTATAATATTAGCTACAGTTTTTGTAGGTTCTTATCATCTGGATTTGGAAGTTTCCTTTTTGGTAGTTGGCTCTGGAACACTTTTTTTTATTCCTAATTGTTGAATTTTGTAAAATGTCTTTTATGCATGCCCTTAAATATTATTTTATTTCTCTTAGTGTATTACTATAATAAATTCACTGTTTAATTTTCACATATAAAACCAGCTTTATATTCTTGAGCAACTCCTAATTGACTGTGATATATTATGCTTTTCATATATTGATGAATTTGATTTGCTAATATTTTATTAAAGAGTTTTGCATCTGTGTTTAATGATGTTGGGCTATGCTTCTTCTTTCTTCTAACACCTTTGTTTCACTTTGCCATCAGTGTTACAGTGACTTCGTAAGTTCCCTGCNGCTGATGGACATCTAGGTTGTTTCCATGTCCTGGCTATTATAAACAGTGCTGCGATGAACATTGGGGTACATGTGTCCCTTTCTATTCTGGTTTCCTCGGTGTTTCTTCTTTCTTCTAACACCTTTGTTTCACTTTGCCATCAGTGTTACAGTGACTTCGTAAGTTCCCTGCTCCTTCCCCAGCAGCCAGGCACTGCCTTGTACTCATGCAGTGTCTGGTTTGGAAACAGGCTTCTTGGGTTCTTCTGGTCCTGCATGCTGTACCACAGAAGAGCTCTCTCTCTTAGATCCCCTGCCCTATTCCTATCTATCTCAGCAATAGTCAGTGGAAGCCTTTAGGAAAGACTAGGGGAGTGGATGCAGATGTCCCAGGTGTCTGGGCTTCTGCGAAAACTATACTATCAAGTGAGTCCACATTTGGCCTTTAAAAGATTTGTTAAAAGTCCATTTGTTTTCTTCTCGCCTGCTTCTATGCTTATCATCTCTTGTTCTGCCCAAGGTGATTTGTATTGACTCTCACTGCTAGAGTTTGGCAACCTTGTACTGCAGTTCATCAGGTTGCCTTGTGACCTCAGCTCTCAGTTAAGCTCAAAAAATTATTGTTTTATCAGCTGTCTGAGTTGTTCTCATTGTTAGAGATGGAAAGACTTTTTCTGACTTTCTATATTTAAAGCAAAAGATGAACTCTGCATATTTTTTAAGATTTTGAAATTATATTCCTTAATATTGAATGTAAAACTCACATAATGGGCATGATTTTCTCTGTCTCATCCTTTGGCCATGGGCCCAACTTCTTCTTAGACACTGTTTCATTCCTTACTAGAATGAATAGTGTTGTGTGAAAGCGCTTGATTAATTTTAGAGATATCTTAAATTTTAAAATTATATGGATAGTTCTCCAATTGAAAGAATGATCATGAGTAAAAAAACCAGAGCTAAAATCTCAGCAGATCAATATTATGAGCTCCAGTTTTTCATTTTCTAAAGTGGAAAGATTATCCCTGTTTCTTTTATGTCTCATTGGATATAAAGCTAAAATGAGATGGTATATATAGAATTTATTTTTACCATAATAAGTAGGTGTGAATTACTAATAAATAGTTTTCAGAAAGAATCATACATAAATAAAGCTTGAATCTTTGAAGTGAATTTTTATGCTAATGGTTTAAAACCTTTAGTTAATGCTATATGGCCTTATGATGGTAATCAGAAGATAGCGTATTTTGTCTACAGGAATAGTTGACAAATATTTATTGAGCACCTACTATCTGTGCTCTCCTCATTGCTGAAGAGGCACTGGTGAGCATGACAAAAGCTGCTGACCTTGTAGTGCTTATATTCTAGTGGAAAAGATAGACCATAAACAAATTTCTGATGCTGTTTAGAGATGCAGATAGAAATTCTCAGAGACTCTCTCAGGTAGAGAGTTTCTGACATAAGATTTTAGAATATTTTTAGCAAAGTCACCATATGAGGACTTGGGGATCTTATTACTTAGCTGAGCTCCTTATACCTTATTGTTTGGTTTTATTCCTTCTTTTCTAAACCAGATTTTGCCAGATAGAAAAGTATCATTCTTTATGTGTTGCTCTGTTGTCTGCTCTCTTTTTCTGATGATTAGCTATTTAATTAAAACTTTCCTTGGCATTGAGAAGGTTTATATATTTTTGAATAAATAGATGAAAAGCCATTTTATTATGGAAAATCTACATATATACAAAAATAAAGAGAGTAGGATAATATATCCACATGTACTCATTACCTGGCTTTAGTAATTATGAACTCATGGTTGGTACTGTTTGATCCATGCAGCAACTCAATTTCCTTCTCAGCTTGGATTACTTGAAGCAAATTCCTTGCCAACCACCCACAGATATTTTTCAATTTTATTATAAAATCTAAGATATCTTCTTAAAGCATACCAAAATATCATGGTCTCATCTAAAAATTATATTATTTTTACTGGTATATTATTATAACTACTGGTAAGTAGTTGTTCAAATTCCACATTTTTATATTATTTTTATAAAACTACATTCGAGTAGAGATATACTTATTATATTATTTTTGCTTCCATTTTTTATAAGGATAAAGACATTTGGTATACGTATCCATCACAGAAGTAAAGATGTCACCTGAATTTAAAGGCAATTAAATTGAGTAATTTTTTTTTAATTTTTAAAAAATTGACTATACACAATACCATGATAGGTGTATAATGAGTACAAAAAGCTTTTAGACATCAGCCATGTCTTATAAGGTTTATAATATTGTGGCTGAGTTAAAACATAAAAGGTAACCCGCAATGCAAGTTATGTTCTGTCCCAGTGATGGAGATGGATGGTTTTCAGCCTCCATGACTATTCACATTGGTATATCATATGGGTGAGGTGATTGCAAGGCATATTTTTCTTAATACTGAGAAGACAAAACTTTGAAAATTAGCTTTTTAATAATTAGAATGGATTCAGGGTTATTTTTGTGATCATGCCAGCTACATTCCTTTGAATTTCAATATGTTCGTATGAGTGATGAGAAAAAGGATGGAATTACAAGTTGACCTGGAAAGCTGGATGTGCTTTGGGAAGGTGAAAACTGGTCAGGGATCGTAGCTAGTGTTCTTGAGAGAAGCAGAATCAGTAGGATCTCTCTCTATAGATATAGATACAGATATATATTTCTATTGAGCAATATATTTACATAGACATCTAGATAAATGGAGGATACATAGACAGGTAGATAGATAGGTTTCTCTTTCTCCGTAAGTGATTTTTAAAAATAAATCTTTCTCTCACCCCTCCTCCTCATATATGGAGAGATTTATTTTAGGGAATTAGTTCATACAATTGCAGAGACTAGCAAGCCTAAAATCTGTAGTGTGGGCTCCAGACTGGAGACCCATGGAAAACTTGATGTTGTGTCTCAGGTCTGAAGGCAGTCTGCTGGCAGAATTTTCCTCAGGGGAGATTAGTCTTTTTCTTAAGGCTTTCAGCTGATTGGATGAGGTTCACCCACCTTTTGGAAAGCAATGTGCTTTACACAAAGCAGATTTAAATGCCAATAATTTACAGATACCTTCACTGAAGCATCTAGATATGTTTGACTAAATATGTGGGCACTGTATCCTAGACAAGTTGATACATTAAAATTAACCATCACAAGTGGGCACCGTGGCATAAGCAAATAAATGGCTATGGAATTCAATACTCTATTAGATTTAGGCAAGTAGAGCACTTTAACTAGAGGAAAAAACCATATGTGGGCATAGTAGTTAGTAAAATCACTAAGAAGTGCCTGTAATTTTGTTAATTATTCTTAAAATTGCTGCTAAAATGATACAGAATATGTTTCTCGAAAGAACCAAATTTTGTTGAATTTGATCTTTGAATGTGTAGGAGTAAGAAGACAGAGCATCTGTGAAATATTTTATTAGTACAGTCAATTTTAATTTATTAGTAATAATGGAAACAGGGTCCACATGGCTACTGAACTTCATAGATAACATTTAATGTTATTACTTCATAGATAACATTTAATATATTAATATTCATAATTTTATCAGAACTTAGACTTTAGTAGTCACAACAAGTAGCAACCTTGATTTGTGTTTTATCTTTGCTTCCTTTCTGTTGATGGTTGAAAGGACTGAAAAGGACCGGTTGAAACTGACTAATCCTTAAAACTAGATTGTAAATGTTGATCATAACAATGGAAAGTCCTCATCGTTAGCTTGTTTCACAAAATCTTGTTTGTTATATTTATGTATGATATTCGCTGTAGCTTTATAGACTTGGGCTTTGCAAATCACTTTGTACTTTCACAAAGTTTTAATATAGTTTTCTACAGTTCTCTGCCTGTAGTTGGGTTTTAAATTTTCACTAATCACAAAAGGTCTATACCTTGCTAGTGATAATCTCACTCACTACCAACTATGATTAGGAGCGTAGAAAAGAATAGAGTGAAACATTTGGAATAAAGATACAAGCATAAGCAGGGCTGAGATTTTGTTCCATGATTATTCTTTTGTTTTTGTCACCAGAGTCGTCTTTTCTTACATTGAATGTGTCAATTTAATAAAGCTTTCAATAAAGATAATGATGTACTAATGAAGTTCAATGTTCTGACAAGTTGATCATCAAACACAGATGCAAATATTAAAAAAAATTAACAGTCTTTCTTAGGGGATTTGATTCTTGGTTTTATTTGCTAATTCCATTCCAGAATTTTTAATTCTCATTCCAGAATTTGCACAATTCTAACTCATGCATAACCTGTGAGTATGAGGAAAACACAATTAGGATAGCTTTCTTCAAAAGGTGGTGAGTGAGGTTTAAGAATTTATGAACCTCACATTCAGCCTATTCAGAACAAAAGAGAAGAAAGACAAAAATATGACCAAACCACTTTCAGCAGTTTGGCATATTTCTGTCCAGTCCTTTAGCTTAAAGATTTTTTGTTGTTGTTCATAATTAAAGATATAAGGTATATCATATTTTAATTTTTTGTGTAATGTAAAAAAATTCATAGATAATGTTTTTATCAAAACATAATACAATGTATGTATATATGATAATTTTCTCGACCAATCTTCCATTACTGGAATTTTATCTTATTTCTAATTTGATTATTGTGTTGTGGATCCTGAGACCACCCCAAGGCTACTCAGTGATTTGCTAGGAGGACTCATGGGACTCAGTATATAGTCCTATCAACAGCTAAGGTTTACTGTAGTGAAAGGATACAAAGCAAAATCAGCAAAGGGAAAAGGCACATGGGGTGAAGTCCAGAGGAAATAAGGAGCAAGCTCACAGGAGTCTTCTTCCAGTGAAATCACATGGAGGTACTTGATTCCTCTAGCAATGAGTAACACATGTGAAGGGTTATATATTGGGGAAATTCATTACAGACTCAGCACCCAAAATTTTTAATGGGACGTGCTCACATTGGCACCATCTGCTTAGCATGTACCAGTATTCCAGACTTTCAGAAGGAAAGCTGATATTCTGCCTAAATCATATTGTTTGTACAATTTAGGCATAGTGAGATGCCCTTATCTTTCAGGGAAAATTTTACATCAAGGGCTAGGGAACTGTTTACCCTCTAAGTGCTTAGATGCCAGCTGAGGCTCAACCTTGCAAGCATCTTTTTCTAAAAATAGCAGTGTTATGCTAACTCAGAAACTAACTTGATTTCTGCACAGTTATAAATAATACTGTAATAAGCATCTTTGTTAATAAATCTTTTGGCACATTCCAGATTATTTCCCTATGAAAGATTCCTAGAAATTAATATTACATCAAAAATATGAACTTTATAAGATTCTTCTTACTGATAATTACTTTCCCAGAAGTCTCTTCAAATTTTTGTTTTCACCAAACAGGTATGAGTGTGGACACCAAAATAGGTACGATCCATATGGCCCAAACAGCAGTACACAATAAACTTGAAAGAATTCATTTTTAAAAAGTTAGAGTTGTTATGAGATGAACAGAAGACTAGTCATCGCTTCCATTTGCAGGAGGCAGAGATACCAAGAACACTCCCATTAAATTATCAGCCAATATGCAGTTTTCTCCTAGACCTTTGTCATTTTTTTAGTCTAGAGACCTATGACATCACTGTCACCTGTAAACCACACTGTAGCCAGTTAATTTTAACATTCATTTGCTGTAAACAATTAGCACATATTCTGAACCAGGCATTTCAGTTGTGTGGAGGATAAAACAATGCCACTGGGCACAGTCCCTGCCCTCCCGCTGTTGCAGGCTGCTACCAACATGCACTTATATTTGTCACATTGCTTCTTGGAAAAGATTACAGGTGAATTGCAGTCAAGAGGCATTTTCAGGGACTTCTCTGGGGAGCCAGTGGGTGGGACTTGTCCTTCCAATGAAGGGGGTGCCAGTTCCATCTGTGGTTGAGGGGCAAAAATCCCACATGCCTCATGGCCAAAAAACCAAAACATAAAAATCAGAAGCAATAGTGTAACAAATTGAATAAAGACTTTCAAAACAGTCCAAATTAAAAAAAAACAACAAAAACACAAAACCTTTAAAAACAAGTGGCATTTTCAAATCACATATTCAGATAGCTGCCCCTGCTTTGCAGGAATGACTTTGTGACAGACCTGGTCCCTGACACCTGCTTCAGTTAATCAAGAGTCTTTAGGTTCTAAGCCTGAGACCCAACGTTTTCCAAAGCTGTAGGACATAGCAGATTCTCTTTTACTTCCTGGGAGGGGAATAAGAGTTTTGACTCTCAAGATGTTGTGATGCCCCTGCTCTCAAAATATGTGTTGATCATTGAGGGCAAATTTAAAGGAAACACGTTTGTATGCATGTTTTGTTAAAAGAAGTTCAAGCTAATTGTATTTTCTCCTTTATAAATACAACATGTCCTTGTTAGGAAAAAAGAAGGATTAAAATTTAGTGTGTTGCCTCCTGAAAGGTAAACCATTCCTAAAGTTCTGTGATACTTTGCTTTTGTTCATAGTTTTTTACATAATTTCACTTATTTTTACCTAAAATTTTATAGTTTCATTTAAAATGTTTTCCTAAAACTTACTATTAGTTGTAATAAATTTCAGAAAATTTGGAAAATACAGACCACTAGCAGAAAAAAAAAGACCTCTAGTATTCCACCACCCAGAGATAGTCACTGCTAAATTCTGGTATATTTTTATCCTTAGTTAAACAGCAAAGCTCCGTAAGAACACTCACTCAGAGAGTGTTTCTATGATATAAAGAGGATCTTTGTGAGGGGTGATGCCCTGACTCAGGCAATTCAGTTTGAACTTTTAAAAGGAGAAAAGTCATATTTAAGTTCTGTGAACCTGAAAATCGTCATTATATTGTTGTTATTCTTGTCTGGTTTATTGGATCTCTGGGTACCTGTTCCAAACGTTTAGCCATTGTAAGTGCCTGACAGAATAACACTGGCTATTGCTTACAGAGCCAGATTCCATTAAAAGAACATTTCATTGGAACTATGAGTGAGTTCAAGTGTATACCCTACGAAACTAATTATTTGGTTCCTGGGAAAGTAGAATAGCAAAAGAAACTATGAGGTAAAGCCTGGCAGGACCAATCTTCACATCAGAGTCACAGCATCCACATACCACAAATGATCCTTCTAGAACTGAATACTGATCACAGGAAAAACTTCTGGAACTCTTGCACCATGATTTCTAAATTCTTTCATCCTTGATTTTGATTCATGTCTTGGTCTTCAGATAAGTGTTTGTTTATTTACTTAAAAACAGGTATTTTTCTGAGCAGATTTTCAGGGCATTGGTATATTTGAAAAATAGAAAAAAAAAGACCTCTAGTATTCCACCACCCAGAGATAGTCACTGCTAAATTCTGGTATATTTTTATCCTTAGTTAAACAGCAAAGCTCCGTAAGAACACTCACTCAGAGAGTGTTTCTATGATATAAAGAGGATCTTTGTGAGGGGTGATGCCCTGACTCAGGCAATTCAGTTTGAACTTTTAAAAGGAGAAAAGTCATATTTAAGTTCTGTGAACCTGAAAATCGTCATTATATTGTTGTTATTCTTGTCTGGTTTATTGGATCTCTGGGTACCTGTTCCAAACGTTTAGCCATTGTAAGTGCCTGACAGAATAACACTGGCTATTGCTTACAGAGCCAGATTCCATTAAAAGAACATTTCATTGGAACTATGAGTGAGTTCAAGTGTATACCCTAGGAAACTAATCATTTGGTTCCTGGGAAAGTAGAATAGCAAAAGAAACTATGAGGTAAAGCCTGGCAGGACCAATCTTCACATCAGAGTCACAGCATCCACATACCACAAATGATCCTTCTAGAACTGAATACTGATCACAGGAAAAACTTCTGGAACTCTTGCACCATGATTTCTAAATTCTTTCATCCTTGATTTTGATTCATGTCTTGGTCTTCAGATAAGTGTTTGTTTATTTACTTAAAAACAGGTATTTTTCTGAGCAGATTTTCAGGGCATTGGTATATTTGAAAAAAAATTTTTTTTTTTTTTGCTGACCTTCATACATTGAAAACAATTTTGTCATGAAATTTCTGTTTCACATCTTTCCTTTTCTCTAGAAATTCTGTTGATGGTATTCTATTATGTATGGGTTCTTTTGCTGTTTCACAGAAGAAATGTGGAAAGAGCCTGAGTTTTGCAACTTTGAGATTTTTCTTCTTTCTAAATATGTATGAATTTTTCTTTAATCCTATAATTTAATTTTTTTATTCCTTTACTTTTGCAGAATGCACTTGCATACAAATCCCTTTTAATTAACTTTTTCTAAAACACAATGAGCCCCGATACTCAGAAGATGCAAATTTTGTTTTCTGCTCAGAAAATTATAATTCAATAGTGTTTTTTTTGTTCATTCCTGATTGATCTGTTTTCGTCTTTGGTAAAGTATATGATTTCTTTCATGTATATTTATCTTTTGTCCTCTTTAATCTGTAATCTTCTCTCTCATTATTTTTGTCTTTGGATAGTTTTCTTCTGCATTCTAGGAGTGCTTGCCAAATCCAGTCATTTGATATTCTGCACTATCTTTTACATCCCCACTAACTCTGAAGTACATTATAATTCTGCCATTACATTTTTGGTTTCCTTGTATTTCTTGTCTTTTAAAGAATACTTATTTCCACTTTCATTTACCTTACAAATCTTATTTTTAAGTCTTTAATTTATCCTTGTTGCTTTTGATTTCTATTTTTATTTGGAGTTTAGTTGATTTATAATAGTATATTAATTGCAAGTGTACAGCATAGTGATTCAATATTTTATACATCTTACTACATTTAAAGTTGTTGTAAAATATTAGCTATAGTCTTCATGCTGTACAGTACATCCTTGTAGCCTGTTTACTTTATACATAGTAGTTTGTGCCTCTTATTCCTTTAGCCCTACCCTGCCTCTCCCTACTTCCCTCTCCCAACTGGTAACCACTAGTTTAATCTCGGGATCTGTGAGCCTGTTTCTGTTTTTCTACATTCATTCATTTGTTTTGTTTTTCAGGTATTACATGTAAGTGATAAAATAGCATATTTGTCTTTCTCTGTCCGACTATTTTCACTAAGCGTAATACTGTAATACTCTCTAGTTCCACCCATGTTGCAAATGGAAGAATTTCATCCTTTTATATGGATGAGTAATATTCAGTTGTACATATATATACCACATCTTCTTTATCCATTAATATTTGGTGGACACTTAGGTTGCTCCTGGTTAGTTCAAGTGTTTATAAGTAATGCTATTGTTAAATAATGCTGCTATGAATATTTGGATACATGTTTCTTTTCAAATTAGTGTTTTAGTTTTCTTCAGATATATTCTCTCATTTGATATACAAAAGTAAACTCAATGGATTAAAGACTTAGATATAAGACTGGAAACCATAAAACTCCTAGAAGAAAACATAGGCAACACCCGTGGCAGATTCATGTCAATGTATGCCAAAACCAATAGAGTACTGTAAAGTAAAATAAAGTAAAATGGAAGCTCTAAAGAAAGAAAGAAAGAAAGAAAACATAGGCAGACTATTCTTTGACATAAATCTTAGCAATATTTTTTTGCACCTGTCTCCTAAGGTAAAGGAAACTAAAGCAAAATAAGCAAATGGAGCCTAATTAAACTTAAAAGCTTTTGCACAGCAAAAGAAACCATGGACAAATAAAAAAAAACAACCTAATGAATGGGAGAAAATGTTTGCAAATAACTGGTAGGGGGTTAATATCCAAAATAATAAACAGCACTTACAAATCAATATTCAAAAAAAAANTAAAGAAAGAAAGAAAACATAGGCAGACTATTCTTTGACATAAATCTTAGCAATATTTTTTTGCACCTGTCTCCTAAGGTAAAGGAAACTAAAGCAAAATAAGCAAATGGAGCCTAATTAAACTTAAAAGCTTTTGCACAGCAAAAGAAACCATGGACAAATAAAAAAAAAACAACCTAATGAATGGGAGAAAATGTTTGCAAATGACTGGTAGGGGGTTAATATCCAAAATAATAAACAGCACTTACAAATCAATATTCAAAAAAAAACCCCAACCAGATTAAAAATGGACAGAGGATATGAATAAACACTTTTCCAAAGAAGATATACAGTTGGCCAACAGGCCCATGAAAATATATTCAGCATTGCTAATCATCAGAGATATGCAAATCAAAATCACAGTGAGATATCACCTCATACCTGTTAGAATGACTATCATCAAAAAGTCTACAAATAACAATATTGGTGAGACTGTTGAGACAAGGGAACCATTGTACTCTGTTGATAGGACTGTAAATTGGTGCAGCTACTATGGAAACAGTATAGAAGTTCCTCAAAACACTAGAAATAAAACAATCTCATTACTCAGCAGTTCTACTCCTTGATGTTTATCCAATTGGTGTATAAAACACTAAGTCAGAAAGATACATGTGCCCCCATATTTTGGCCCCTATTTTGAAGAGTTGGATGGCTACAATATAGTGGGAATGCCAACACTTTTCTAAAATTTTCTTCTCAGTCTTGTGAAATGTTTTACTAGATTTTCAGAATTGTAGACTGCATTAGTTTTCCATGGCTCTTCTAAACAATTTACCAAAACTTGCTAGCTTAAACTAATACAAATTTATTCTCCAGGGAGAATTCTATGGTACAAATTATTCTCTAGAGGCCAGAAATCCAAAATCAATTGCATTGGACTAAGTCCAGGCATCAAGAGTCTGGACTCAGTTAAGACTTTGAGGATTCTAGGGAAGAATCTACTTTGCCTTTCTGAAGGCTGCTTGCCTTTCCTGGCTCATGACCTCTTTCTCAGATCACTCTGGTTTCTTGGTTCTGTCATCATATTTCCTTTTCCCCTTCTGGTCACATCTACCCCCAACCCCCCTTGTAAGGATACTAGCATGTAGTCCGTCAGGATAATCCAGGATAATTTTCCCT
>SJYX01006653.1:102013-125178 GCA_006410675.1 Oreotragus oreotragus | reverse complement strand
CTTGACATACTCCTTTCCCAATTTTGAACCAGTCCATTGTTCTATGTCCAGTTCTAACTGTTGCTTCTTAACCAGCAAGCATACAGGTTTCTCAAGAGGCAGGTAAGGTGATCTGGTATTGCCATCTCTTTAAGAATTTTTTAGTTTGTTGTGATCCATACAGTCAAAGGCTGTAGAGTAGTCAATGAAGAAGATTGATGTTAATATTCACAAGCCCTTAATCGGAGGTCTTCTGGAATCTGAGACTGAGCTATGAGAGCTTTCTGCCGAGTTTGTTTTCGCTCTCCTGGTTTCCAGCACGTTGGGCTTCTCGTCACTTCCACTGTGCTGGGTTTCCTTCACATTCAGCTTCCACACAGTGAGCTTTCACTGAGTTGGGCTTCTGCTGTGCTTGGTCCCCACATCGCTGGGGACGAGCCAACGTTGCTTTGGCCAGGTTATATCCAGGTGACAGCACCAGATATGTCAGGAGAGTGCGTAATTTCCTCGGTTCTGTCTTGCCACAACAAGATTTGAAACTATGGACTAGTATTACAGCTTGGTTACAGCTGAGTTTTATTCAGCAAACAAAGGATAGTACACCCTCAAGACATGAGTGTGAGCTGACCCCAAGGGAGAGACCTGCTTCTGTTTTATGGTGTTTGGTTTTTTGGCTTTGAGGCATGTGGGAAATTAGCCCCCCTACCAGGGATCAAACCCACATCCTGTGCACTGGAAGGCAAAGTCTTAACCACTGGACTGCCAGGAGAGTTCTCACTTTTTCTTCTTTTATTTGTTCCTGTTTGCTGACACCACATCCATTCTCAGTTTTCTTCTAGTAACACATAAAGTAATGAATGAATCTGTTACTCTGGCACCAGTTTGCCTCGCCTACTAGCCTCCTAATCCCATTCACTACAGGTTTCCCATCAACTAGTACCCAATCCTTTCTTTGGGTTTTCTTTCGTAGGTATACTTGGGTCTGTATCAGAACATCAGCTGTAAGTTTTTGGCCCCCATTTCCTTACAGCTTGTTTTGCACTCTTTTTTACCTCTTATGCATGCTTACATTCAAAGGGCATGCTTCCCTTCCTTATTAGCAGAAGTCAGTAACTAGAAACCATTCAATTTATATGTTCTGAAGGAAGTGATCAATTTTATACCATCATTTTGCTGATATTTGATAAAGAAAGAAGGCTATTAAGGTGGTTCCCAGCTATGAGATTTTCTCTCTAGAATTCCCTTCCTCGGTGCATGGGTCTGGCTGCCCAGTTCTGGGACTGCAGCATCACTCTCTACATAGCCAGTGCTTCAGAGGCAGAAAAGGGCTTCAAAATCATCCATAACCCTTGATTCATGCAAGTGTTTCAATAAATGAATGTTTTTGCCTTTCTCCACAGAAGTAAAACACTACACACTAGATTTTATTTTCTAACTACTCAATCATATTTCTAACTATTCGTGTGTTATATAAGTATGGGTGTATTTAATTATATATGTGTGTATTTTTAAATGACTGGAAGGAAAAGTACTACATACATTTATCCTTACAAATCTGTGGTTTTCTATCTATTATATATTTGGATTGAGCTCTTGCCTTTCATCTTTCATGATTAACCCATTTAGAAACCCTCCCCCCATCCCTTTATTTTGTTTACTGTTTTATTGGTGAGTCCTTACACATTCTTTTCCCAGTTGTCTACTTGGGCTTATTTTGGCAGCTCCTAAATTGGATTCCACTGAAAATAACTTCCCTCAGAAACTTCAAGACCTCTTTTTCACAGGTCAGAGGTCGAATCCTACTTAGATCAGAGCGACTTGCTAGAGTGGCAGAGCACAGCTTGTTGGCTGTGCCCTAAGAAAACCTTGTTCTTTTGCTTTAGAGCTAGAAAGCACCGGGGTTACTATACATTCTTTGGAGCAGATGAAAACACCATTGAGTGGGCAGTTTTTATTTCTTTTCTCTATTTGTATCAGTTTCTCCAAATCTATAATCCTTTGGTGGGGCAGAGGGATGTAAAAAATGCAGTGTCTTAGTGCATTTATGTAAAATCCTTTTGTAAACTTGAAAAATGCTACATGACTATCTATAAGTAATTATTATCTTCTCAGATATGGGGTAGTTTCTTCAACCAGCTGATACTTTTACCATTAACGTCCTTTAGAGAAGGAAAAACAATCATTAAGTACAAGCTTACTTGATTTCAAGAAAGGTCAAAGATGCCTGCTCATGATGCCAGTCAAAACCTTCAAAAATCTGGGTCATTGATGACTGAAGAATGATAAATATTAGAAAGTGACAGGACCCTCTTAGTCATTAAGTGTCCAGCATCACCAACAGTTGAGTTCAGTTGCTCAGTTGTGTCTGACTTTTGCGACCCCATTGACTGCAGCACGCCAGGTTTCCCTATCCATTACCAACTCACGGAGCCTGCTCAAACATGTCCATCGAGTCAGTGATGCCATCCAATCATCTCATCCTCTGTCGACCCCGTCTCCTCCTGCCTTCAATCTTTCCCAGTATCAGAGTTTTTTCCAATGAGTTGGTTCTTCGAATCAGGTGGCCAAAGTATTGGAGTTTCAGCTTCAGCATCAGTCCTTTTTATTATGATCCACACAGTCAAAGGCTTTGGCATAGTCAATAAAGCAGAAATACATGTTTTTCTGGAATGTTAATGATTGCATAATATTGCACTGTTTGGTGGTACCATAATTTAACTAAATTGTTCCCCAAAAGTTGGGCATTTATATAGTTTCTAATTTATGGCTGCTATAGATAAAACCTTAACATCTTTGTCTACATACTTTTTTTCCTTCCATTTAATATTCCCAGGAGTGGAATTACTCTTTTAAAAGATCTGAGTATCTTTATATGTTGCTTTACTGCTCTTCAAAAGCTATTTATGCTATCATCAGCAATAAATGAGTTCAGTTCAGTTCAGTCGCTCAGTTGTGTCTGACTCTTTGAGACCCCATGGACTGCAACATGTCAGGCTTCCCTGTCCATCACTAACTCTCAGAGCTTACTTAAACTTTTGTCCATCAAGTCAGTGATGCCATCCTCTGTCATCCCCTTCTCCTTCATCCTTCAGCCTTCAGTCATTCCCAGCATCCGGGTCTTTTCCAATGAGTCAGCTCTTTGCATCAGGTGGCCAAAGTATTGGTCTCAGCTTCAGCATCAGTCCTTCCAGTGAATATTCAGGGGTCTCTCAGAGCTTACTTAAACTTTTGTCCATCAAGTCAGTGATGCCATCCTCTGTCATCCCCTTCTCCTTCATCCTTCAGCCTTCAGTCATTCCCAGCATCCGGGTCTTTTCCAATGAGTCAGCTCTTTGCATCAGGTGGCCAAAGTATTGGTCTCAGCTTCAGCATCAGTCCTTCCAGTGAATATTCAGGGGTGATTTCCTTTAGGATTGACTGGTTGGATCTCCTTGCTGTCCAAGGAACTCTCAAGAGTCTTCTCCAACACCACAGTTCAAAAGCATCAATTCTTTGGCACTCAGCTTTCTTTATAGTCTAACTCTCACTTCCATACATGACTACTAGAAAAACCAAAGCTTTGACTAGACAAACCTTTGTTGGCAAAGTAACATCTCTGCTTTTTAATCTGCTGTCTAGGTTGGTCATAGATTTTCTCCCAAGGAGCAAGCGTCTTTTAATTTCATGGCTGCAGTCACCATATGCAGTGATTTTGGAGCCCCCCAAAATAAAGTACATCACTGTTTTCCCATTTATTTGCCATGAAGTGATGGGATCGGATGCCGTGATCTTAGTTTTCTGAATGTTGAGTTTTAAGCCAACTTTTTCACTCTCCTCTTTCACTTTCATCAAGAGGCTCTTTAT
Source organism: Oreotragus oreotragus (assembly GCA_006410675.1). NCBI lineage: Eukaryota > Metazoa > Chordata > Mammalia > Artiodactyla > Bovidae > Oreotragus > Oreotragus oreotragus. The sequence goes on along the minus strand of SJYX01006653.1, from coordinate 121,356 downwards.
TTCTTCACTTTCTGCCATAAGGGTGATGTCATCTGCCTATCTGAGGTTATTGAAATTTCTCCCGGCAATCTTGATTCCAGCTTGTGCTTCATCCAGTCCAGCATTTCTCATAATGTACTCTGCATATAAGTTAAATAAGCAGGGTGATAATATACAGCCTTGATATATTCCTTTTCCTATTTGGAACCAGTCTGTTGTTCCACGCTCAATTCTAATTGTTGCTTCTTGACCTGTTTAACCAGTAAATACTGATCTTTAAGCATCCTGTTGAAATCATGGGAAAAACTAAGGCATGTATTTTGGAGGCAATGGCAAAAGAAATTGTGGGACAGAGGGCATTTAAAACTTACCTTTTAATTATGTGCTTTTGCCCTTTAAACAAGAAACAAAGTCACAGTGTAAAGCTGACATTTCTTAGCTTAGTGTGTCTTAGGCTAACTTTTCCTTAGAATTAATTACGTGAGACAGTGGTTCTCAAAGTGTGGTCCCTGGCCCAGTAGCATTGGCATCATTTGAGAGCTTGTTGGAAAAGTAGTCTTGGCCTCCTCCACAGTTAAATCTACCCTAAATCTACTGAATCCATTAACAGAAGGTGAATTCCATAGAGACAAGTGGTTATTTTATGAATAACTCCATTGTACACTGAAAACTTATTTAAAGAACTTTTTCGGGACTTCCCTGGGTGGTCCAGCGGCTACAGGTCTGTGCTCTCTAGCCCACATACTACAACTGAGTTCATAGGCTGCCACTAAAGATCCTGTATGCTGCAACTAGGAGTTCACATGCTGCACTGAAGATCGAAGATCCCGAGTACCACAACTAAGACCAAATAAATACATAAGGACAGCCAAATAAATAAATATTTGAAAAATAAAGAACTTTTTTATTTTTATTGAGAAATAATTTTTGAAAATAAATTTTTAACATGGATATTTTAATGTGAAAAAAATTATTTTTGTTCCAGCTTGAACGTTACAAGTGATAGACAGCCAACTATTTTAAAAAGTGAAAATAAGAAAAAGCACCAATTCAGCTTTTACCCTGTGTCTATTAGTAGACTCATTATTTTTAGTTTGTATAGGTATTTACAATGGTTCCTGTGGCCCTTAGGCAAAGAAATGAACCTACTTAGAGAAATGTGAGGTTTGTAAATGGTGTTCCAAACACATTATAGTTTAAAATTTTTTAACATTAAAAGGAGAGCTAAAAGACATAAAACTACCATATGATCCAGCTATTCCACTTTTGGGTATTTATCTGAAGAAAATGAAAGTACTAACTTGAAAATATATCTGTACCCCATGTTCACTGCAGCATTATTTATAATAACCAAGAAAGGGCAACAACCTAAATATCCATTGATGAAAAAAGAAAATGTAGTGTGTATATACAATGGAATATTTTTCAGTAATTGAAAAGAAATCTTGTCATTTGTGACAACATGGACAAACTTTGAGGGCATTATGCTAAGTGAAATTAGTTAGATAGAGAAGGACATATAATATATTATCTCACTTATATGTGTAATCCAAACAAGAAAAGGAGCTCCTAGGTAGAACAGATTCGGAGTTGCCAGAGCCAAGGAGTGGTTGTTACTGTTCAGTCACTCAGTTGTGTCTTGACTCTGCAGTCCCATGGAGTACAGCACGCCAGGCTTCCCTGTCCTTCACTATCTCACAGAGTTTGCTCAAACTCATATCCATTGAGTCAGTGATGCCATCTCACCATCTCATCTTCTGTTGTCCTCTTATCCTGCTGCCTTCAATCTTTCCCAGTATCAAGGTCTTTTCCAGTCAGTCAGCTCTTCACATCAGGTGGCCAAAGTTTCAGCATCAGTTCTTCCAATGGATATTCAGGACTGATTTCCTCTAGCATTGACTGGTTTGATCTCCTTGCAGTCCAAGAGACTCTGAAGAATCTTCTCCAGCACCACAATTCAAAAGCATCAATTCTCTGGTGCTCAGCCTTCTTCATTGTTCAACTCTCACATCCATACATGACTACTGGAAAAACCAAAAAGTCAAAAACTTTGACTAGATGGACCTTTGTTGGCAAAGTAATGTCTCTGCTTTTTAATATGCTGTCTGGGTTTGTCAAAGCTTTGCTTCCAAGGAGGAAGTGTCTTTTAATTTCTCAGCTGCAGTCACTGTCTGCAGTGGTTTTCGAGCCCAAGAAAGAAAATCTGTCACTGCTTCCACATTTTCCCCATCTATTTGCCATGAAGTGATGGGACTGGATGCCATGATCTTAGTTTTTTGAATGTTGAGTTTTAAGCCAGCTTTTTCACTCTCCTCTTTCACCCTCATCAAGAGGCATTTTAATTAACCTTTACTTTCTGCCATTAGTGTGGTATCATCTGCATATCTGAGGCAGTCAAAATATACAAACTTCTGGTTATAAAATAAATAAGTCATTAGGATGTAATGTACAGCATGGTGACTATAGTTAATAATACTGCATTGCACATTTGAAAGTTGTTAACAGTAAATCTTGAAAAATATTTTGTGACTATATATGGTAATGGATGTATACTAGACTTACTGAGAAGATCATTTTGCAGTATATGAAAATATTAAATCATTAAGTTGCACACCTGAAAGCAGTATGATATATGTCAGTTATATCTCAATTAAAAAAAATTATGTATGTTAAAACCTTAAGCATAGTTTATTATCCCTAAATGTTAGTTACTATTGTTAAGATTATTATTATTTGGCCCAAAATATCTGATACATTATTAGAGATCTAAAACTTATGTCATAAATTCATATTAACTAATAGAGTCAAGTCATTTAGCCAGTTAATCCACGTCTGAGTGTATGGGACTTCCCTTGTAGTTCAGTCAGTAAAGAATCTGCCTGCAGTNGTTACTATTGTTAAGATTATTATTATTTGGCCCAAAATATCTGATACATTATTAGAGATCTAAAACTTATGTCATAAATTCATATTAACTAATAGAGTCAAGTCATTTAGCCAGTTAATCCACGTCTGAGTGTATGGGACTTCCCTTGTAGTTCAGTCAGTAAAGAATCTGCCTGCAGTGCAGGAGACCCAGGTTCAGTCCTTGGGTTGGGAAGATCCCCTGGAGAAGGAAATGGCAACCCACTCCAGGATTCTTGCCTGTAGAATCCCATGGACAGAGGAGACTGGTGGGCTATAGTCCATGTGGTCACAAGAGTCTGACATGACTGAGTGACAAAACCACCACAAGAAAGAAGGTAAACAATTAAGGTAAGTATCCAAGTAATTCAAGACAAAATAGTTTCACATTATATATCAAAATGCTTGAATAATATGTTTGTTGGCACTAGATATAGGTAACCGTGTTCCTATAAAAGAAAATTCATAATTCTTCATGCAAAGAGGGTAACTAGATTAGCTGTGGCTTAGAAGATTTAGAGTTGAGAAATAAAAGGGTCGTAATATCTGAAGAATAAAGTCAAAACATGAAGACTTATAAATGCTTAGAGCAACTAGATGTTGCCAATCAAGAAGAGTATAGCATTATAAGGGTGTAATATTATTATCAGGATAATATAATGGTAACAATAATAACTACTTCCCATATACAATATATTTTTCCCTAGAATAATATGATATTGCATCTTTTAAAAATTGAAGTGTAATTGATTTACAAAGATTCAGGTGTACAGCCAAGTGACTCAGTTACATATATATATATACACACATATATGTATATATATAACTGAATATATATTGTTTTGAGCAGAGAATACAGTATCAGGTGTTAAATAAATCGAGCTATATTAAAAATTTGTAAGAGTTTATTTGAGCAAAAATGAGTAAAGATCAGGCAGCATCCAATCTGGAAGCTAGAAAGGAGCTCTGAGGAGCTGTAAAAATGAAAGACTTTTTTAGGCAGAAGGGAACAGGAATGAGAAAGTCATACCAGGTAAAAAAGAAAGGTGAGTTATTGCAAAGTTACTTCCCTGTTGGGGATGGCAGGAGTCTATCAAGCTGATGACGTAAGTAGTGCTGATTCCTGACTGACTGGTTAAAGATTCCATTTCTGGGATAGCTGAAGCTGTAATTAAGTTTTGGTTTGGTAATGTGGAGCTTAGTGTAACCAGGCACAAGGGCTTTGACAGGGACGTTTACTGTGAAGTAAGGGTTTATTGCAAAGCATCAAGTGAGGGAGTGAGAAACAAGCCTCAGATCCACTCCAACTTGGTTTTTGAGTTTGGAGTTTTTAAGGGGGAAGAAAATAGAAGCTGAGATTACTCATGATTCTGTGATAATTGTGGTTTTGGGAGTCAGATGTGTGTGGTTTATGGTGGTCCAGGGTTTGTGTGTCTCTGAGCTCATTTTACCCTGTAAGAACAAGCCATCTGACTCTGATTGACGACAGTTCAATTAGCATAGGATTGAGAACAGAGAGGATAAGAAAGGGAATAAAGTTTTGGATAGAGAGGTTAACCATAAACCCAATAGGGGAACTCAGTTTTAGGGGGACATAGTTTCTTTAGCATTAGCAAGTCTTTTAGGCCTGTTGTCATGTTTTCTTTCTTTCTTTTTTTTTAATACAGGACACTAAATCCTGACTTGGACAATGAATACTCACTGTTAGGCATGTTTACTGGTCACACTTTCACAGTTTTAGAGGGTATAAATGATTTGCCTCAGATAATCCAGTAATTTAGTAACAGAATGGAGTTCAAATTAGGTCTTTTGACTCAGAGATGAGCATTCTTTTAATTATTAAATTCTGTACCTTACAATTCATCCCGTTATGTTACTCACTGAATTAACTGGTCCTTCCAGGTTATTCCTGCTGCCATTGTGAGTTTTTCTGCCTTGACTGCATAGACCCTGTACCAGCTCTTCTCATTTTCCCCTTCAATCTGCCTAGTTTTCCCTCACTTTCTTTCAAACTAAGAGCTCTTGTTGCACATGAAGATCTCCATCATAGCAAGCATCTTATTTTCTTCTGGTTTATTGACATGTATGTCTCTCTACCAGGATATAAGGACAGTTAAGGGCAGAATTGAGCTTGCCCTACGTATATACACGGACAAGTCACACAGTAAGATTGTAATGTCTATCTGAGTGGTTAAATAGTTTGAAACTGTTTTGTTTGTTTGTTTGTTTGTTTTTTACTCTGCCTTGAAGGTTGTGGGATCTTAGTTCCCCAACCAGAGATTAAACCCAGGCCCTTGGCAGTGAAGTCACTGAGTTCTAAGCACTGGATCACCAGGAGACGCTTTATTTAGTCATTTCACTAATGTCTATTGAAGAACTCTCCTGAAAGATACTGTGAGAGGATAATTGAAAATAAGAGACTCGGGCTTCAAGGAATTCACTGTCCTAACAGAAGAGATAGATTGTAGGTCATAAATAACTATAATACAAGGTAGAAATTCAGACTTAGAGTAAAAATAATCCTTTCTGGAGTAAAAACCTTCCCTATGCTCAGTGTCAGCAAATGGCTACAGAAAATGCAACTCGGGCCTGTCCCACTAAAATAGACTTCTGTTAAAGTGAGTGAGACAGAATGGAAATATCATTCAGTCTCTAATACCACTAGGTAAATGGGCCTCCAATTACCAGGTTATTGTTTTCTATTGCTAATATTAGTGGATTTACCTTTGTAAGTAGACATTTGTGCTAACCTAACAAATTCACTTTGGGGAAATAATATGCATCTTGCTGAACTAATAACAGCTTACTGGATTATGGTATGAATTAAATGAAATATGTCTTAACACATTTATATAATAAGTATCCAAATTTTTTTTGCTTGGCACTAGTGCAAAGAAATAGAGGAAAACAATAGAATAGGAAAGACTAAAGATGTCTTCAAGAAAATTAGAGATACCAAGGGAACACTTTATGCAAAGATGGGCACAATAAAGGACAGAAATGGTGTGTACCTAACAGAAGCAGAATATATTAAGAAGAGGTGGCAAGAATACATAGAAGTATACCAAAAAGTTCTTCATGACCCAGATAACCATGATGGTGCGATCACTCACCTAGAACCAGACATCCTGGAGTGTGAAGTCAAGTGGGCCTTAGGAAGCATCACTATGAATATCCCATGGACTGTAGCCCGCCAGGCTCCTTTGTCCATGGAATTTTCCAGGCAAGAATACTGGAGTGGGAAGTTCTTTTTATGCAGGGCTAAAAACTCATTCTTTAACATAGATACAAAATGCCAGTTAATTCAAATCACCTAAAAGAGTTCTAAAAGTGCCTCACTGAAGAAATGCTTTCTTTTCTCCAATCACTGTTCATAAATGATCAGATTACCTTTGGACGCCATGCAAGTGTTCACTATTTTCATTAAGTGATCCTGAGGTGAAGTCAAAAGATGATTTGTCTAAATACAGACATAACAGACACCTGGGACACCGACACATCTCACTGAAGAAAAGCCTGGCTCACAGTGTCATCTCATTATTTTCGAGCAGCAGTTTGTGATCGCCATTTAAGAAGAAAGAAAACCATAGGTAAATATTAATAAAAGAGAAACAGAATTTTTGGATTATTGCTGACAGATTCTTCCCCAACATTTGCAGGATTGGGACAAGCATACCCACGAAGGCTCACTTATCATATGTCTTTGTAACAACCTGGAAACCCAGGTTTGAATGGAGAATTCTAAGAGTCCTTGAGAGAGAACATGGCCCCATGAGAAGCCTGGGGCCTGCTCCCTTCTATTCTTTTCCCTCACCTCTCTCTACTCCTTGTGGCAAATTTGTACAGACGTGTGTAGACACCCTAGTCTGCACCTCAGGTCTGTCCCAATCCCCCACAGTCACCCTTCAGCTACCCTCTGGGTCTATGTGTTCATGCTAGTTTCATCATCTGCTCTCAAGACAACAGACTGGGGGAAGATGACCTTGCAGGCCCTCAATTCCAGTGTAAGCATGGGGCTCTTTAAACAAGCACACAAGAGGGAGCACAGGTCCTGATAGACACATGCCCATGGGCCGCAGACTCCTCTCCCCGTAGACAGGGCGCAGTGGAGGAGGACCAGAGCAGAGCCTCTAGATTACAGGCCCGGTTTAGGGGGTCCTCTTAGCAAGCCTAAAGCTAGTACTGACCAATGAAGCTGGTTTCTTTTCTTTGAAGAAAATCGGCTATCAAGAAAGGACTACACATTCAAAATCATCTTCGCCAGAGCTTCATTCAGGGTGATAGTTCCAGCCTGCATGGGATAGAAAAGTTAGAACAGGTGAAAAAAGATTCATACGAGGGGTGTTTGAAAAGGCAGAGATGGATCGTGGGAAGTTTCACAGGGGATGATGGGACACAAGAAAATTCTCTAATCTAAAGAAAGAAACAGAATGAAGGTGGGAGGATGCTTCCTTCATATCGTGCACTTCTTTTTATTATATCTCCTCTCCTCATTAATTCATATCACTCATAATGGAGTCTTAAAAGACCTGCTGTGCGGTGACACTTGAACAATGACAAGAAGGGGACAAAGAGAATGCCCGTGTAAGAGTTCCTATCTTCAGCAATTTTGGAATCTGCTTGAGAAAACCAGACACTTAAAAGCAAAAGCAATAGAGCGGAGAGAGGTGGTTTGTGCTCAAGCCCCAAAACACAGAGTGTATGAGTTCAGTAAAGGTAGAGAGCACCAGGGTGAAGTGGCTGGGGAAAGGCTGCTTCAATTCCAGGGCAGTCTTGTCAGAATTAATAAGATTTTACGGTTTCTGGAGAAGAAGAAAAAAAATTCTTTGTTTCTCAAGAGCAATTTCTCAGTGTTCACTTTCTAGTTCTACTCTGAGTCATTTCTATTAAAATCAAAATAAATCAGACAGACAATCTAAGTAGGCAAAGATAGAACCAAACGTCAGAAACTACTGCCAACGGTGCTCCATTTCCTCACATGGTAATTCAGACACACACCAAGAGATGTAATAACCACACACACCATCCATCTCCTCCAGAGGGTTACATGCTTAAAATGAGGAATATTAATACTGACATGTACTTAACACATTATCTTTGAGTATTTCACAGTCAGGATAGAGGAGATACAAGGTAAGAATTGTTGCCATTAGATACAGTTTAAATGTCACTTACTGCAGAACACAAAAGGTCATTTCTTTAGTTGTGTGACTCAGAAGCTCATTTCTATTAGGCTCTGTATTAAACATTAAATAATGATGGAAGGAAGTTGGCACTCTAGGGTATAAAACTTAAAATTTTAGGGTTCAAATTAGAGACTATGAGGGGAAAACACACCCCTATGTTTCTCTGCTCTCAGTCTTTTAATACAGCACTGCTTTATTTCTGAACACATGGGTTTTTTCACATGTCAAGCAAGTCTTCCACACCAGCTAGCTGTTCAACAGTGTAACTCAATTTTGACACTAACTACCTTAAATGTTCAGTTCTAGAAGACTACCACACACTCCCCCTTTCTTCCCCACCACTTCAGATGCCCATTTCAAGCCCAGATTGTTACTTGTTCTTCCAAGCAATTAGCTGTAAATCGGAGATAGCCATGACTGAGAATTCAGTAAAATAGTCTATGTACTAGCTTACTGGTTTATTAAAGGATTTGAACAGCCAGATGAAGAGATACATAGGATGAGGTCTGGAAAAGTCTGGAGAACAGACACTTCTCTTTGTTCCCATGGAGTTTGGAATGCACCACTCTTGCAGCAAAGGGATGCATTCTTGTTCACCCACCTAGAAGCTCTCTGAACCCCATCCTTTTAGGTTCTATCAAGGCTTCATTATGTAGGGATGATTGATTGGTCATTGATTGCTAATAATCGATTCAAATTCCAGACTCTCTCCCCTCCCAGGAAATCAGATCAGAGGGTGGGGATCAAAGTTTCAGTGGTTACACAAACACACACAAACACCAGTCTCCCCCATCCTTTCCCAAAGTTGCCTCATTAACATTAATTCAAGTGTGATTGAAAGGGGCTTGTTATAAGTAACAAGATACCTCTTTCCCCTTTATCATTCTGAAGCTATTTTAGGAATTGGAACTATTTGAGGACAAAAGTCCAAGTGTTATAACAAAAGACTCTTCCATTGCTCTTTTGGCTTAGGAAATCACAAGCAATTTAAGAGACAGGAACAGAGATAACGATCACATATGTATTCCTCCTTATAAATCACAATATCACAGGGACCAATGGATTCATCAAGAACAGAATCCAGGGATTCCTCTGGTGGTATAATGGACAAGAATCCATCTGCCAGTGCAGGGGACATGGGTTGATCCCTGGCTCGGGGAGATTAGACAAGCTGCGGGGAAACTGAGCCCATGCACCACAGCTGCCGAGTCCATGTGCTTCAACTACTGAAGCTCAAGTGCCTAGAGCCTGTGCTCAACAAGAGAAGCCACCACAGTGAGAAGCCCAAGCACAACCACAACTAGAGAGTAGCCCCTGCTCCCCGCAACTAGAGAAAGCCCAAGTGCAGCAACAAAGACCCAGTACAAGCAAAAGTAAAATAAATTAGTTTTTTTAAAAAGGAATTCAGTTCAGGGATTTCCCTGGTAGTCCAGTGGCTAAGACTCCGCACTCTCAATGCAGGGGGCTGGGTTCCTTCCCTGCTCAGCGAACTAGATCCCACATGCCGCAACTAAAGATCCGGCGTGCCACAACTAAGACCTGGTGCAGTCCAATAAATTAATTACAAAATAAAAAAAAGAATAGAGTCCAGAGAGCAGGTGACACAAGTTTTGCTTTATTACAAAGTAGCACATATGGCTAAGCAGCACCTCTACCAGAGAAGTTGAAACAGCATTCTTTGGGAAAGACTCAGAGAAAGGATCATTAGCAGATGTACAGGTCCCCTGTTGCCCATCCATCCTAGGGCAGCCCACAGAAATCTAACAAGGCTGGAGGTCAGATTCTGAGCCTGATTACAGAAGCACCAGCCCCTGGCTAAGTGTAATCACAAGCCAGAATTTAATAGCAATATGACTTACCAAAATATTGACCCCAACTGTATTCTGTCAATTCCACATGAGGGATTGGAAGAAGCACCAGGATCTCTACTAGTTGGGTCAAGGTATTGGGATCTAAGCCTCTGATTGCAGTTAAATGACAGCAAACAGCAACAGGATTCACTACATCAGCCATCACAGCTGTGGAAGCAACGACAGTTGCTATTTCTGATATAAAATGTTACTCTTCTTACATGGGTAGGGGTCAGGGATGGCAAGAACCTACACCAGCTTTGTGGTTGACCTGTATCATATCTATTGTCCATAGAAGTTTGTAGACTATCTCTTTTCTCTTTTTCTGGGAGGCCAACTTACAGGGTATAAGTGTTGGATAAATGAACCCTTACCTTAAGGAAGGCTATTTAGATAAAAATCACTCTAGGTAACATGATTTGGAATTCATCTTAATAAAAACAGATGAACAATATACTGGAGTAGAGTCCAAACAAAAGGAAATTGTAGTTTTTTTCAGTTGCTTGGTCATGTCAGACTCTTTGCAACCCCATGGACGCCAGGAAGCACACCAGGCTTCCCTGTCCATCACCAACTCCCAGAGTTTGCTCAAACTCATCCTGTCCATTGAGTCGATGATGTCATCCAACCATCTTATTCCCTGTTGTCCCCTTCTCTCCCTGCCTTCAATCTTTCCCAGCATCAGGGTCTTTTCCAATGAGTCAGTTCTTCACATCAGATGCCCAAATTATTGAAGCTTCAGCTTCAGCATCAGTCTTTCCAATGAATATTCAGGACTGATTTCCTTACAGTTGGATCTCCTTACAGTCCAAGGGACTCCCAAGAGTCTTCCCCAACACGACAATTCAAAAGGATCAATTCTCTGGCATTCAGCTTTCTTTACAGTCCTACTATCACATCCATACATGATTACTGGAAAAACCACAGCTTTGACTAGATGGGCCTTTTGTTGGCAATAATAGTGGATTTAATCAATGATGCTAATTTTTTCAGCCCTCCCTGTAACCACATACTTTGTGATGTGACTTGGCAGTTCTCCCTTTAAGAAGTAGAGAATGTTTCCCTACCACTCATTCCATGATTCAGCCATTTGATTGTTTTGATGTTAGGATGTTTGCAAATGTTAACAAGCAGACACTTGTTAAAGTGCCTGGGAAGTTAGGTTTGCTCTCAAACTTCTGCATTGCCAAGAGAAGGACGTTGAGGAGGAAACATTTTCCCTTCTAGGTTCCTTGATTGGTCTAATAAATTGAAATAAGACAGATTAACAAGAGAAAAACAAATTCAATTTTGTATGTATGGGAGCCCTGTAAAGCCACGAGACTCCCTGGCAGTCAGGCAACCGAGGCTTATGTATCATCCTGAGCTAAGGAGAAGTGGGTAGGGGTGTAGGGCTTCAGAGGCAAGAAAGTTCACAGGAAGATGAAAAGAGCAAATGTTTGGTAAGCAAAAAATTATTTCTGATATAAAATGTTATGTCTGGTAATAGCTCTCTCCCTGGTTCAAATCTCCTATCTAAATTGCTTCAGGCAGTTAAGGTGGAAGTAAAAAGCTCTACATGAGTCTGCTGGGCACCAATTATCTTCAGTTTGAAATAATCCACTTGCCAAAGTGGTACATTCTGGCACAGCCTGCCCTGAACTCCCTCAAGGACATGGCCAGCTATTCTACTCATCCTGGGAAGAGGACTAGATCAGAGCCCCCAGGCAAGCTCAGTCTAAATTGGCCAGACACCAGCAGAACCACTCAGCTGACCCCAGCTTAGATCAGCCAACTTCCAATCTGAACCAGAGTTGAAATAATAATGATTTTTATTTTAAGCACTAAGTTCTAGGGTGACAGCAATAACTGAGTGGTACAATGTTCAAAACTACCTTAGGAAGTGTTTTCACTCTCAACACACTAAAAATGGTATAAGGAATGACACTGAAGGGCTAAGGGGAAATTCTTTAGCAATGGCAACAGTGCATACAAAGAAAGGTATCACAAAAGCAATTAAATCATCTGAAAAATGTCAGAAATACATAAGTATTGCTAATTAGGGGAAGTAAAAGAAGTAAAACAAAGCTCAAGAGCCTATCCATAGTCATATGTACCTTGATGCTAGTAATAGGCCCAATAGAGCAGTCTTCATTTTGTCTTTGCTAAATCTTTTTAAATTAACAAGGTTCTTCACTTTATATTATAAAATAATATATCTTTATCATCCATAAAGATGTTTGATCATGAAAATAGTATTAAGATGATTTTTAAGCTAAAGGGAGTAGAAATATATCAATGCTCATATTTCCATATCTCCAAAATTCCATCAAATTCATAACACAATTCCATCAAGCTGATGGCACTTAATATATATTAGCTGGTGAACATTTTCATAAGGTGGAAGAAACAAAATCTAATAAAAAGAATTCCACTTTGAGGCAAAATTGGTTTATTATTCAGGACACCATCAGTCTCAGAAACTAATTCAACAATTTTTAGGTCTAGTACATTCAGAGCTTCTTCCTTTGTTGATCAATGAAACTATTCTTTCTGGACAAAACCTTTATCTTACTACCTCTATTTACACCATGGGATTAGAAGAGTCCAGGCAGATATCTAGAATCAGATCAAACAGATCAGATGTACCTGTGTGAGCTCTATCAGAAATGGGAATTATAAAAGAGAGAAACAGAGTTGATGGCTCTCACCAAGAAGCATATACTCTAGTTGTATCTTTCAGTGAGATGAGTATTCAAGGAGTAGAATGGATGGGGTAGGGCAGGGATGAAGCTAGGGGGATACTGGATCATGTACCAGTTAAAAGAAGAAAAGGTAATTTCTAGAGTCATTAAGAAAAGCTCCATGGAGGAAACAGTATATACATTAGGCTTCAGATAGGCTAACTGGCCAGCCAGAGGAAGACAATGATTCAAAAACTCACAACAACAAAAACAAGAAACAGAAATAAATGTTATTGAATGAAGACTAATGAAAACTCTTATACTATCAGAATACCTTTAGACTATGAACAAATATTAATTTCAATCCAATCATGCATCTGAAAATAAATACCCTCTGCATGATTTATCGGAGAAGACAATGGCACCCCACTCCAGTACTCTTGCCTGGAAAATCCGATGGGCGGAGGAGCCTGGTAGGCTGCAGTCCATGGGGTCGCTAAGAGTCGGACACGACTGAGTGACTTCACTTTCACTTTTCACTTTCATGCATTGGAGAAGGAAATGGCAACCCCCTCCAGTGTTCTTGCCTGGAGAATCCCAGGGACGGGGGAGCCTGATGGGGTGCCATCTATGGGGTCGCACAGAGTCAGACAAGACTGAAGTGACTTAGCAGCAGCAGCAGCATGATTTACAGTCTTATTTTAGAATCCCAAGGACTTCTTCCTATTATGAAACACTTATTGCCCTGTCAATCAATAAATAACAAAATTTTAAGGAGTAAGTAACAAGAGAACCGAAACCCAGCAGGTGTCTATGGGGCCCTTCTGGGTACAAACAGTTTCTGACCACTCCCCGCTTACTTGTTTGTAGGAAATGGGCTTCATTCAGCTTCCCAGACTTTCCCTGAGTTCCAAAATGTCAGATTCAAACAGTTGTTAGATAGGGAAAGGAGAGGATGTGGAGATGAGGGAGGCACAGTCAAGAAGCAATAGTACAGCCTAGGGGTTCCTCCTCAGGCAATGAGTTCTTCTACAGTTAGTAAGCCCCTCACCCAGACTCTTTTTTCTTGGGCTCCAAAATCACAGCAGACAGTGACTACAGCCATGAAACTAAAAGACGATTGCTCCTTGGAAGAAAAGCTATGACAAACCTACACAGTGTCTTAAAAAGCAGAGACATCACTTTGCCAACAAAGGTCTGTATAGTCAAAGCTACGGTTTTTCCAGTAGTCCTATATGGATGTGAGAGCTGGACCATTAAGAAAGCTGAGCACCGAAGAATTGATGCTTTTAAACTGTGGTGCTGGAAAAAACTCTTGAGAGTCCCTTGGACTGCAAAGAGATCAAACCAGTCGATCCTAAAGGAAATCAGTCCTGAATATTCATTGGAAGGACTGATGCTGAAGCTTCTAGACAGCATATTAAAAAGCAGAGACATTACTTTGCCAACAAAGGTCCGTCTAGTCAAAGCTATGGTTTTTCCAGTAGTCATGTATGGATGTGAGAGTTGGACCATAAAGAAAGCTGAGCACTGAAGAACTGATGCTTTTGAACTGTGGTGTTGGAGAAGACTCTTGAGAGTCCCTTGGACTGCAAGGAGATCCAACCAGTCCATCCTAAAGGAAATCAGTCCTGAATATTCATTGGAAGGACTGATGCTGAAGCTGAAACTCCAATACTTTGGCCACCTGATGTGAAGAACTGACTCATTTCAAAAGACTCTGATGATGTGAATGTTTGAAGGCGGGAGAAGGAGGAGACGACAGAGGATAAGATGGTTGGATGGCATCACTGACTCAATGGACATGAGTTTGAGCAAGCTCCGGGAGTTGGTGATGGATAGGGTGGCCTGGCATGCTGCAGTCCATGGGATCGCAGAGTTGGATATGACTGAGAACTGAACTGAACTGAGGAGTATTAAAATAAGCTTGGAGAACTCCACATCCAAAAAAGAGTCTCAGTAAAAACATGTATTAAAAAAAAATCTAATTGGTATTCTGTGTTAAAAAACATCCTTGCTAGACTTCAAGAATGCACAGAATGGCCCAGGCCCCACTGAGTTTGACATCTCCATCCCAGACGTCCTTGCTTCAGTGATAAGAAATCTGAAAGTACCAACTCAAGCAATCTATCACCACATACCTCGTAAGACAACTAGAGGACTAAATCCAGAATATTACCTTCTTCAGAGTATGTTCTCCTGAAGGGGAGCAAAATTGGCCACCCCAAATATGCCTCTTTGGCATAAGCATTATTTTGAACCAGTTATTTTCAAGTGACAGCAGACAGGAGAAACTCTGAAAACCAAGTAGAAGCTACCATTTATAAGACACATGTAAGTTTATAAAGGAAATCTCCACTTGAAAGGGCATCTCCCTCCTGTCCAAAGAAGTGAAGGATGGTAGTTTCTAGAAACTCTTATCAGTGGAAAAGATATGGGCTTAAATCTGCATGACAACCCTACCCTAGTTTACTGTGCTTTGCCTAGTCACCTCCCATAACTGGCCTCCCCACCCCCAATTTCTCCTTTTGTCTTTAGATAGAGATGGTATTGAAGGTGGTGGCTTGGACCATTTCAGAGAGTTACTCAGTTTTCCTAGGTCTCTTCATGTATGCAGGAGGTATACATGCTATTGGGCTTCCCTGATAGCTCAGTTGGTAAAGAATCCACCTGCAATGTTGGAGACCCCGGTTTGATTTCTTGGTCAGGAAGATCTGCTGGAGAAGGGATAGGCTACCCACTCCAGTATGCTTGGGCTTCACTTGTGGCTCAGCTGGTAAAGAATCCACCTGCAATGTGGGAGATCTGGGTTTGATCCCTAGGTTGGGAAGATCCCCTGGAGAAGGGAAAGGTCACCCACTCCAGTATTCTGACCTAGAGAATTCCATGAACTGTATAGTCCATGGGGTTGCAAAGAGTCTGGCACGACTTAGCGACTTTCACTTCACTTCATTTCACTTCATGCATGATATTAAGCTTATGCTTGTTTTTCTCTTGTTAATCTGTTTTTTTATTACAGGTTACATTTCAGCCAACAACTTAGAAGAGCAGAAGAAAAATAATAATTTTTCCTCCCTTGTAGTCTCTTTTCCCTAAATGTTTAACTCTTTCAGTTTTTAGAGAGTCCTACTGAATGCATGCCTAAAGGACCTGGCTTTCCCTTGCAAGGCAAGCAAATAAATTAATCTTTCTTTCTTACTGTTAAACACCTGTCTTCTAGCTTCTTCTAACTCTGTAAGTTCTACAGGTCTGTTTTGTTTTAAAAGAAATTAGCATATTGGGAAAATCCATCATAGAATATGAAGTACTCCCAGCCTAATAAAATGCTCAAAAGGAAAGTGAAAGTTGCTCAGTCATGTCTGACTCTTTGTGACCCCATGGAAGTCTCCAGGCCAGAATACTGGAGTGGATAGCCTATCCCTTCTCCAGGGGATCTTCCCAACCCAGGGATCGAACCCAGGTCTCCCACATTGTGGGTCGATTCTTCACCACCTGAGCCACAAGGGAAGCCTAAGCATACTGGAGTGGGTAGCCTATCCCTTCTCCATCAGATCTTCCTGACCAAGAAATCAAACTGGGGTCTCCTACATTGCAGGTGGATTCTCTACCAACTGAGCTATCAAGGAAGCCCAAGAGGATGATGATATTAACTCTTTATGGACTACAAAATCACAGTATTTACTCTTAAAAGGATAGAACAGCCTTCAAATATTTCAGAAATAAGAAGAATGGTGTCACTTATAAATGTGAAAATTATACTGACAATTTATTTTCATTTTTAAAGTTACATTCTTCTTCTGGATGTTACGGTTTTATTGGATTGTTTGCATGTTTGTCCTTCCTCTACATGTCAATGTATTTACATATGTAGGAGTACCCTTAATGAAAATTTGGATAAATGATATTGTGGCTTTTGTTTCTTCTTATATCTAACTTTTTCTGGGTAAGATCATGTTGAAAAGAACATCATGGGGTTTTGAAACAGAAACTAAGTCATTAAATATGCAACTTGAGAGCATAGGGGTAGCAATACAAATGGACAAAAGAAGGGACATTCCCATTAATTTTGTTCTCATTTATTCTGATTAGGTGGCAAGAGTTTTGTTGGAGAACTGATTGTAGGCATGTACAGCCTCCTTCAGAGCTGCATAATTGGTATTCTTTCCAAGGGCCAAAATACATTCAAGATATGATTGTAGGAAAATAATGGAACCTTCATCCTATCTATATACCTGCCATCTATCAAATCAATCACTTTCATTGTGTTTCTCCTTTTCTATACTTTTTCCTCCATCACTTCCTTCTGCACTCTCTCTTCTCTGGGTCATCCTGTATCACCCTTTAGCCTATATTTTCATTCCCAGCCCTCTCTCTTTAAAATTGCTTATGGTGGACTCCCTGGTGGTCCAGTGGTTAAGACTCCATGCTCCCAATGCAGGGGACCTGGAATTGATCCCTGATCAAGACAGTTCCTGAACACTGCAACTAAAAGTTCACATACTGCAACCAAAGATCCTGCATGTCACAACTAAGACCCAGTGCAGCCAAACAGGTAAATGTTTTAAAAATAATAATAAATAAAATTGCCTATGGTGATATTGACTCAGAGACCACTTCTTTCAAGATATGGCTAGTGCACTGTAAGTCTGGAGATAAATAGATTAGCTGTTTTTCAGTTTGTCAAGAGGCATTGGGACAAATATGACTAAATGCTTGGCAGTTAGGATATGAAAAATGAGAATGAGTCCCATGTTTGCTTTTAGTAGGGATGATGGCTGCACTATGCTGGGCGTTGACAACTGTCTTTCCCCAACAGATATATGCTGATATGCCGTCATGTGGGTGATGTAGACAGATGTAATTTATATGTTTGATAAAAAAAATAAAAAAAAATAAAAAGAAGTGCATTCTTTGGTGTAATGTTGTCTTTAAAAATTACAGCCCTAATACCCTTTTTGTACTGGCTTCTTTTAAGGAAGTTTTGTGAACCTCAATGCTATCACTGCCAAAAGGCTGAAGGTTTCCTGGAAGACAGGAAAGGTTCTCAAACTTCCATGTTGCTTTCTGTCCTTGAGGGTGTTATGTGACATGCTTATGAAGAAAAGAAAGAGCCAGCTAAATTCTGCATAGGAAAATAATGACAAATAGTGCCTGGATTTTGTGATTACAACTCAAGCCAATCAGGCATACCACAGATTTCAGAAAGTCAGTAGTTGAAAAAATGTATTGATTGTTACCAAGACCTTTAGAGAATGGCCCAGAATTTTCCATTTGATCAAAGGTGACATTCGATTAACAGTGAATTTTCCAGACAGGAAACAGTCACCAGAGGTGTTAAAATTATGTAAAAAAAATTCTGGTGCTTTATTTGGAAAGGAATGAAAGAGTAATTGAAATTAGCTTGTGTGCTAATGTAACAGGGAAAAGCCAATTCTGATTCCATGATGAACCTGTTTATTTAATTTTAACCTTTGCTTTTCATTACTTTTGTTATTATAATCATGCATAATGGCCTGCCTTAGGGAACCTTGCCCCTCTGCCAGAATGTTAAAATAAAGAGGTTTTGTTCAGCTCACAGGGAGACAGTTTGACCCTGCACACCTGTGAATGGCTGCATAAAAGAAGAAATTAACACATTCCCTCCTGTTTTGCAAGATAAATGACCTTTTTACTTTACTTCCTCACTTCCTCTCCCACTCTGTCCTAGAAGAAACTGTCAGATACCTGCCCTCCTGCATAAGATAGTTGTTTTGAGACATTAGTCTGCCATCTTCTCAGTCCACTAGCTTTCCAAATAGTCATTACTTCTTGACTCAACACCTCATCTGTAAATTTATTGGCCTGTCATTATGGTGAGCAGAACAAGCTTAGACACTTGGTAGCACTCAGTTCATCTCAGTTGCTCAGTCGTGTCCGATTCTTCACGACCTCATGAATCAGAGCAGGCCAGGCCTCCCTGTTCATCACCAACTCCCGGAGTTCACTCAGACTCACGTCCATCGAGTCAGTGATGCCATCCAGCCATCTCATCCTCTGTCATCCCCTTCTACTCCTACCCTCAATCCCTACCAGCATCGGACTCTTTTCCAATGAGTCAACTCTTCTTATGAGGTGGCCAAAGTACTGGAGTTTCAGCTTTAGCATCATTTCTTCCAAAGAAATCCCAGGGCTGATCTCCTTCAGAATGGACTGGTTGGATCTCCTTGCAGTCCAAGGGACTCTCAAGGGTCTTCCCCAACACCACAGTTCAAAAGCATCAATTCTTTGGCTCTCAGCTTTCTTCATAGTCCGACTCTCACATCCATACATGACCACTGGAAAAACCATAGCCTTGACTAGACAGACCTTTGTTGGCAAAGTAACGTCTCTGCTTTTGAATATGCTATCTAGGTTGGTCTAACTTTTCTTCCAAGGAGTAAGCGTCTTTTAATTTCATGGCTGCAGTCACCATCTGCAGTGATTTTGGAGCCCCCCCAAATAAAATCGGACACTGTTTCCACTGTTTCCCCATCTATTTGCCATGAAGTGATGGGACCAGATACCATGATCTTCATTTTCTGAATGTTGAGCTTTAAGCCAACTTTTTCACTTTCTACTTACACTTTCATCAAGAGGCTTTTTAGTTCCTCTTCGCTTTCTGCCATAAGGGTGGTGTCATCTGCATATCTGAGGTGATTGATATTTCTCCCAGCAATCTTGATTCCAGCTTGTGCTTCTTCCAGCCCAGCGTTTCTCATGATGTACTCTGCACATAAGGTCAA
>SJYX01006653.1:68020-100201 GCA_006410675.1 Oreotragus oreotragus | reverse complement strand
TGTGTATTCTTGCCACCTCTTCTTAATATCTTCTGCTTCTGTTAGGTCCATACCATTTCTGTCCTTTATCGAGCCCATCTTTGCATGAAATGTTCCCTTGGTATCTCTAATTTTCTTGAAGAGATCTCTAGTCTTTCCCATTCTGTTGTTTTCCTCTATTTCTTTGCATTGATCACTGAAGAAGGCTTTCTTATCTCTTCTTGCTATTCTTTTGAACTCTCCATTCAGATGCTTATATCTCTCCTTTTCTCCTTTGGTTTTCGCTTGTCTTCTTTTCACAGCTACTAATAAGGCCTCCCCAGACAGCTATTTTGATTTTTTGCATTTCTTTTCCATGGGGATGGTCTTGATCCCTGTCTCCTGTACAATGTCACGAACCTCAGTCCATAGTTCATCAGGCACTCTATTTATTAGATCTAGTCCCTTAAATCTATTTCTCACTTCCACTGTAGAATCATAAGGGATTTGATTTAGGTCATGCCTGAATGGTCTAGTGGTTTTCCCTACTTTCTTCAATTTAAGTCTAAATTTGGCAATAAGGAGTTCATGATTTGAACCACAGTCAGCTCCTGGTCTTGTTTTTGTTGACTGTATAGAGCTTCTCCATCTTTGCCTGCAGAGAATATAATCAATCTGATTTCGGTGTTGACCACATCTGGTGATGTCCAAAAAATGATTCTCCCACTCCTCAAATCTATTTAGTTACTATTAAAATTGATTTAAAACAAGGAATCTAAGAGAAAGGTGAATTTGTGGATTCTAAAATGAAATTTAATCTACTAATAAACAGTTGTTGACAAAGAGCACATTCTAATGGAAAAAAAACCAACAAACAAATTTTAGTTCAAACTTCTTGGGCAAATGATTAGTATGTCCCTGAGAAATATAACTTTAAAACCTCTGTTTTATATCTGTGAAACAGAGATCATATCTGCCATGGTATTTAGTGAGTGCTAAATAGAAGTTTTATTGTGATCTTTACTTTCCCTGAGCATTGATGATTATGTATTGAAAGATATAGCCACCTTATTTGTTTGCTGTGCAGAGTTCAGTTTAGTTCAGTCGCTCAGTTGTGTCCAGCTCTTTGTGACCTCATGAACTGCAGCATGCCAGGCTTTTCTGTCCATCACCAGCTCCTGGAGCTTGCTCAAACTCATGCCCATCAAGTCAGTGATGTCATCCAACCATCTCTTCCTCTGTCGTCCCTTCTCCTCCTGCCTTCAATCTTTCCCAACATCAGGGTCTTTTCCAGTGAGTGAGTTCTTCACATCAGGTGGCCAGATTATTGGAACTTCAGCTTCAACATCAGTCCTTCCAATGAATATTCAGTACTGATTTCCTTTAGGATGGACTAGTTTAATCTCCTTGCTGTCCAAGGGACTCTCAAGAGTCCTCGACACTACCACAGTTCAAATATATCAATTCTTTGGCATTCAGCTTTCTTTATGGTCCAACTCTTACATCCATACATGACTACTAGATAAACCAAAGCTTTGACTAAACAGACCTTTGTTGGCAAAGTAATGTCTCTGTTTTTTAATATGCTCTATAGGTTTGTCATAACCGTTCTTCCAAGGAGCAAGTATCTTTTAATTTCATGGCTGCAGTCACCATCTACAGTGATTTTGGAGCCCAAGAAAATAAAGTCTCTCACTGTTTCCATTGTTTTCCCATTTATTTGCCATGAAGTGATGGGACTGGATGCCATGGTATTAGTTTTTTGAATGTTGAGTTTTAAGCCAGCTTTTTCACTCTGTTCTTTCACTTTCATCAAGAGGCTTTTTGGTTCCTCTTTGCTTTCTTCCATAAGGATTGTGTCATCTGTATATCTGAGGTTATTGAAATATCTCCTGGCAATCTTGATTGCAGCTTGTGCTTCATCCAGCCTGGCCTTGACGTACTCCTTTCGCAATTTCGAACCACTCCATTGTTGCATGCCTGGTTCTAACTGTTGTTTCTTGATCTGCTTACAAATTTCTCAGGAGGCAGGTAAGGTGGCCTGGTATTCCCATCTCTTTAAGAATTTCCAGTTTGTTGTGATCCACACAGTCAAAGGCTTTAGCTTAGTCAGTGAAGCAGAAGTAGGTGTTTCTCTGGAATTCTCTTGCTTTTTCTATGATCCAACATGTGTTGGCAATTTGATCTCTGGTTCCTCTGCCTTNCTTTAAGAATTTCCAGTTTGTTGTGATCCACACAGTCAAAGGCTTTAGCTTAGTCAGTGAAGCAGAAGTAGGTGTTTCTCTGGAATTCTCTTGCTTTTTCTATGATCCAACATGTGTTGGCAATTTGATCTCTGGTTCCTCTGCCTTTTCTAAATCCAGCTTGAACACCTGGAAGTTCTTGGCTCATATACTGTTGAAGCCTAACTTGGAAAATTTTCAGCATGACTTTGCTAGCATGTGAGATCAGTGCAATAGTGTGGTAGTTTGAACATTCTTCAGCATTCCCTTGTAATGACAGCTGACCTTTTCCAGCCCTGTGGCCACTGCTGTTTTCCAGATTTGCTAGCATATTGAGTGCAGCGCTTTAACCCATCATCTTTTAGGATTGGAAATACCTCAGCTGGAATTCCATCACCTCTAGTAGCTTTGTTCATAGTGATGCTTCCTAAGGCCTACTTGACTTCGCATTCTAGGATATCTGGCTCTAGTTGAGTGATGACACCATCGTGCTTGTCTGGGTCATTAAGATCTTTTTTGTATAGTTCTTCTGTGTATTCCTGCCATCTCTTACAGCAAACCTTAAAAGCATGTCACTTTGGAGAAAACATCTGCTATTTTTAGTTTATCTGAAATGTTCCAATCAGGTTCTGAATGGTAAGCAAGAGGACAGACTGGATGGTTTCTTTTAGTTTTAATTTTGGCTCTGCTGAGTGTTTATTGCTGCACATGAGCTGTTGTCTCATTGCAGCGACTGGGGGCTACTCTCTAATTGCGGTGCCAGGGCTTCTCATTGCAGTGGCTTCTCTTGTTGCAGAGCACAGGCTCTAGGCATGGAGGCTTCAGTGGTTGCAGCATGTGGGCTCAGTAGTTGTGGCTTATGGGCTCTGTAGTTGTGGTATGCTTCCCAGGGCTTCATGGGACTAGACTGACTTATTCCCTGTGAGCAATTTAAATCTCTGTTTCATCATAATGCCTCAGCAGAGCAATGCCACATCTCTCCTTTCCATATAACATTTCTGCTTTGGCCACTGTCTCATGGTCTCTCTTTACTTAATGTGACCTCCCTCCTGGTTAATGTGTTCAATGTGTTTGCTGCTGTGCACTCCCAGGAGCTTATTGATGTGCCACTTTGGATTACAGTAAGCTTTAGTGATATATAAAGTGTACATGTAGCAGGAACTTTCACTTTAATAACTGTTACTCACCAGTGTTCCTGCACAGTCTGATCCCCAAGCAGCTGAATTTCAGAAGTGCACAGGGGTTATTTAGTCATGTTAAAGAGTGTCTGAGTTCTGGATTTTATCTATGACTTCATGGCAGTTCTGATAGATGAATTCATTTAGCTCCCCTGGGTTGTAGGTTCTACACACATAAAAGGGAACTATTTGCCCTTTCCCAGATTTGAATTATAATGAGGACTAACCAAATGAAAATCATTTATAAAATCAAGCTAGGGCTTTATTAATCAGTATATATATCTTCACTTGGGCACCAGAAGATTACAAAACTGTGACCCACACTGTTGCATAATTTAGAACTAGAAAATATATACTATATCTTCATGACTTTTTGCAACTCATTTATTTTGAAAAAAATTAAATTTGAATGACAGAAAAAGATTTTGGTCATATGCAGATTGTTGAAGTTAACATGCTTTGAGACTGGAGACTCAGCCTTAATGAAATCATTTCATTAAATAAGGAAGAAGCCTCTCATCAGGCATTTGGGAACTGTGGGTTTGATTTCAGATCTATTTATATTTCCAGCGACTCTCATTAGAATATGATACAGACAATATGTCCATGTTCCTTTCGTCTTCTTTCTAAAAGGCAAAGCGTACAATTAAGATGTGATTCCAAGAAAGTCATTTTACCTGTCTTTTGTCAAAACAGGACTCTTGTGGTGAAGGATAGAACCTGAAATGTTGAGTTGAAGCAAGAACTAGTTCCTGCTGTGGAGCATGGAAAATACTGCCTTCCTTTGGGAGAGGGCTCTAGAGCTTTGGAAAGAACATAAGGGAACTAAAAACCGAGTTCTGCTCTGTTCAAGGCTCTAAACATCCTTATTTACATGTCATGTTGTTTACTTATTTCAAAGACTAGCAATTCTGTCCCTGTAAGCAAGCTACACATGAAGACAAATGACAAGATTCTTTGGTGAGCATGAAATCAAAACAAAAATTGTTGATTGCATAATATGAATGTTTAATATTTGTGACAACTGCTTGTTAGATGCATGCCTGCACACACAGATCAGAGAGGTTCTGTCCTTGGGTGTGGTTCACCAACCACATTAATGGGTCGATATTGGCTAGGTCCATATTGGCTAGGTCCATTTGCCTTGCAGGCTTTCTCTTTTCTTTGTTTCTGTGGCTGACTGCCCCATTTGATAGGCACTGTCCTGGGAGAGATTGTTTCTTTAAGATGACTGTATTCGTTTTTACTGTGAAACGAATAGCTGGAAGATTTCTGTGGTTATGGCATCAAGCATTTGTTTTCAGGTTCTTAGGTCTATAGGTCAGCCATGATTTGGCTGATTAGGCTGAAGTTGGCTGGGCCAGGATGGACACCAGGCTTCTATTTAGGTTCAGGTCTTCTGGGACCAAGGCTGGAGGGGCCATGGCTACCTGGAGCACTAGAAGGCAAGCAGAAATATGTGATGTTTTATAAGGCCTCAGCTTGGGACTATGAGGTCACCCACACTGTGGTGACTAAAGTCACAGGGCCAAGCCCAGCATCAGTCTCAAAGAGGAAGGTGAACTGAAAAGAGCATGAATGTAAACTCTCTAAGAAAAGACAGGAAGGGGTATAGAATTGGGAACAATGATCCCATTCACCATAGTAACTCTGGATAGACACTCTAATCCATTATATGTTGATTTCATAGTTTAGTTCTCAGAGGACAAACTCCTTTTAAATTCTTGGGAATGGCAAAGGAACATGGCATCTCATTTTTACCTTCTCTTCTCACCTGCAGAGAAGGGGCAAGATTGAATCTTCTTGCTTTGCCTTTAAGCATTTGCTATGTAAGGAAAACTGACTCTTATCCCTGCCACCAGCTATATTAATGATGTAAAGAATTGTGTGAGAGGTCAAAAACCTGGGAGATGCCTTCCCTGGCCTGATGTCAAGTTAGATGACAAATTCTATTAAATCAGAACCTTTTCCCTTCCTGATAAATCAGCCTCATCTATCTTTGCTGAATTTAATTTATGAGCCATTCCAAGGCATTGGTGATATTTGGGCATCTGTGTCTGCTGTATTGGTTGCTCTTGGAAATGAAATTGCCTACCTATTTCACCAAATATAAAGATGACTATTTTCATTCTGAAAAAATTATGAAATATTTCATAAATACAAGAAAGTATATAGAATACATGTACAGATACAGACTAATTCTGAAGCTGTATTCTAAATTATGAATATAGCACAACTGATTGAGCTCTTCTTCTGCTGATGAATATCTGAGTTTTTCCAGTTTGGGACTTTTATCAAGAACGCCTCTGTGAACATTTTTGTGTATGTCTATCCTGAGGACATTTGTGTTTCTCTTATGAGTTTCTCTAGGTTACAAAACTAGGAGTAGACTTTCAAAGGATATGATTAGTGAATCAGTTATCTGTTTCTGTGTAACAAGCCACTATAAACATTGTGACTTAAAACAACCACCATTTTATTTGCTCATAAATTCTGCAATTTAGGATGTGTTCAGTTAGGCAGTTCTTTTATTTGTCTGTCTGGGGCCCATTCATGTGGGTACAGTCATCTAGCACCTCAGCTAGAGTGTGATGGTTCAAGATGGCCTCATTCATAAGTCTGGCGAACAGTGCTGGCTGTCGACCAGACCTCTTTCTCCATGTAGTCTCTGCTCTTCAAGAGCTACTCTGACTGCTCCATTTCCTTCCCAGCTCTTGGCAATTAGATTTCTAAATTTTGCTGGTTTGCTGAGTACTGAATGGGTACTCAGCAAAGGTACTAGCTGAGTACTAGCCAGGTGGTGCTAGTAGTAAAGAACCCGCCTGCCATTCCCAATGCAGGAGACATAAGAGACGTGGGTTTGATTCTTGGGTGGGGAAGATCCCCTGGAGAAGGAAATGACAACCCACTCCAGTATTCTTGCTTGGAGAATCCCATNAGTACTGAATGGGTACTCAGCAAAGGTACTAGCTGAGTACTAGCCAGGTGGTGCTAGTAGTAAAGAACCCGCCTGCCATTCCCAATGCAGGAGACATAAGAGACGTGGGTTTGATTCTTGGGTGGGGAAGATCCCCTGGAGAAGGAAATGACAACCCACTCCAGTATTCTTGCTTGGAGAATCCCATGGACAGAGGAGCCTGGTGAGCTATAGTTAATGGGGTCACAAAGAGTTAGACATGACTGAAGCGATTTAGCAGGCACACGCACAAGTATTGAATAGCTTCTCATTGTGGCTTTAATTTGCATTTCCTAATAGTATTGAAGCTGAGTGTCTTTTCTTATATTTATTTGTCATTTAGATTTCCTATTTTCTACAGTGTCTATGCCTTAAGATCTTTTCACGTTTTTCATTTGCTTTGTTTTAGTGATTCATGGAAGTTTTCTTTTCCTACATATTCTGGATATCAGTCCTTGTAGACTGATGAAACTTGTAGGTTACCTTTCTGCCTTCTTTATGGCATCTTTTAACGAAGAGACGTTCTTAATTTTATTTATTTATTTATTTAAAGCCTTGCCTAGTGAATGGTCCAAGTAGCATGACTGACACACTGCTGTGATCTTAAAATGATTTTTAATAACAGCAACTTATATGGAATGCAATTGCACATTTTTCACATGTACACACAAAAACTTACAGAACAGTCCTCACAAAAAGAAAAAAGATGGACTTTGTACTGTCATAATGTCTTTTTTAGATTCTAATAAAATATCAACTTGATCTTACTGCTGTAAAATAAACAATAATATTTTATTAAGTATGAAAATGACTGTAAGACACTGACTCCCTTATCTGGTTTCATATGTTAGAAAGATGACTCACAGGCTCTGGATTTTCTGGTGTACTTTCTGAGGAGACCTTAGAGACTATGGAGTCTTTCCTCTAAGAGAGTGGTAAGGCAGTAGGACTTGATTAGTGGATACAAATTGCTTTCCTTCATTTAATTATTAAGGCAAGTGAGATTGTTGTACCCCTTAAAAACTCACTCAGTTTTTACCATTTACTCTGTGGAATATTTGACTAAAATGGAAACAAAGTCCTCATTTAGTATTTGTTACTTTTAAATGCTGGTATTATATCATTTTGATGCCAATTTGTATATACTACCTGTAAAACACAAGGTTTAGAATAGACTGAATTCCAATTTTCTTAGTCATTGGGTACTTCTGGAAATTCAAATTTATGTCAACAGAAACAGTATGAACTTCTTTGTCTTGTAATAATTTCTATAGCAACAGTCGTTTGGGGGAAGAGTTAAGTTTTCTTTTAATCGCTTTTTTTTACGAAGATTTTACTCTGGAGTCTTCAAATGGAAAATCTATTCATGCTGATCACTTCAGATATTATCCAGAAGGGCCTACTCACTGGCCAAGGAAACACTATGATGTAAGATTAAGAGAATGGCTTTTGGTCAGACCGACCAACTCTGTCACTAGATATTTTTCTGACTTTGACTGTTGAATTCAAACTCTGATTCAGTTTAGGATGCATCAGAATCCCTTGGAGGACTTATTAAAATGCACATTGTTAGGCCTCACCCCAGAGTTTCTCTTTTATAGATGTTTGGTGGGGCCCCCAAATCTGCATTTCCAACATGCTTCCAGTTGATGTCAATGATCCTGGTCCTGGGAGCATACTTTCAGAGTCAGTCTCCTAAGTTAGTTTCAGAGGAGTATAATAATATCTCCTGGAATGGGTGTGTGTACTAATGAGTTGCTCTCTATGAAGCAAATCCCAAGGTGTCTGACAAATAGGAAAATTTTAATTAATATTTGTTTCCTTTCTTCTCTATCTCCCCTCTTCTTCCAATAAATATTATCAAAATGTTCCATATGATGGATGAATAGGATAAGAACCCTATCTTCATGTATCTTTTAATTATATAAGAAAGAAATGAAAACATATGTTACAATTATGAAAAACAAGGAAGGAAAAAAAATTAAAAAAAAAAAAGAAAAACAAGAAGATCCTTAAACAACTACTAAATCCCTAGCTATGGTCTGAATGTGTCCCCCAAAATGTTTGTGTTGAAATCTTCTCCCTAAGGTGATGGTGTTAGGAGGTGGGGCCTTTGGAAGGCTCTGCTCTCATGAATGGGATGAATGTCCTTATAAGCAAGGCTCCAGAGAGCTCCCTTGCCCGCTTCCACCATGTAGGGACACAACCAGAAGTCTGAGAGCAGGAAGATAGCCCTCACTTGACAAAGCTGGCACCCTGATGTCAGATTTTCAGTGTCTCGAACTTTAAGAAATAAGTTTCTGTTGCTTATAAGCTAACCAGTCTGTAGAATTTTGTTGTAGTGGCTGGAATGGACTAAGATATTACTTTTTATATTTACTTTTTGGCACTTGAGGGTTCCAGAAGAAGAAGAGATCACTGGGGGCCATTAGTGGTCGGGGAGGACCTCTCCAAATAGTTGAGATTTAATTAGTTCTCCAGCAGAAAGTTCTGTGTTACTGGCAGGCTGGTAACAGCTTATAAAGAAGCCCGAAAATGAGATGGAGGAATTTAGACTGGAAGTGGTTAACATTAGGATGGGAAAATATTTCAGGCTTTTGGGGAGAAGAGCCCAGAAGTAGGTAGGTGGTCAGGGTGTAAAAAATGTGATCTCATTGCTTCATGTCAAGAGGCTGTCCCAGTAGTAGACACACCAGTGTGTCTTGCATCAGGAGCAGTTGGAGTGAAGACTAGACCAGCCTTATAGAAAGGGTATTTCATGTCTCTTTCTCGTATTACATGGTTGTTTGCATATGCCCTCCCCCTCCCTTCACTAGAGGGTGGACACTGTTCCTTTGGATTCCACAGTACCTACTATTGTGCCTTTTACAGACAGGTGGGTGTGCAGTAAATGTGGGCTGAATTAAAGGAGATTGAAAAGTCTTGCCAATGACTTGTTATGGAGGAGAAAGGAGAAATTGTATTCAAAGGTATCTATGACAAAGGGAATGATAGCTCTGAGAAGCAGGGTTTCAAGGTTAGTGTTAATGTTAAGTATAAACAGGGAAGTTTGGACAGGCAACCATTTGGGAGTGTAATGATTTTACCTCTACATGTGGCATTGATGGAGTGTCCGGGCACCCAAATGGAAATGTTCAGAGACTGCAGCCCATGCAAAGTATCAGGATGGAGGATGTGAATGTCTTTAGAATTTGGGAGGGACTCGCAGTTTTATTACAACCTCTTACCTAATAATAGAAACAGCCGCTAACCCTTTACTTGTCAAAGTATGGTTTCTAGACCAGCAGCATTGACATCATGTGGGAACCTGTTAGAAATGAAGACTCTTGGGCCCCATCCCCGACCCACTGAATTAGAACCTGCACTTGAACAAGAGCCTCAGGGGATTTGGGTGGACATTAAAGATTAAGAAGTACCGCCTGTACATCATTCCTGATTTGTATGTACTGTTTTCTTACTTTTAGTGAAGGGGAGCTTATTAGCTCAGAAAGTAACCCTTTCTCTTTGGACACTTGGAATTGTTTAGACCTAGACATGCTCTGATTCTCACACATTGGGAACATGCCCTTGGCCACACATTGGAAACACTGGGAATCTTGAATAACTACTGATGCCTGGACTACACACCCAGTAGAGAAACTAAAATAAAAAAGAATATCAATACCAGGGACTTCCCTGATGGTCCAGTGGTGAAGAATCTGCCTTCCAATGCAGGGGATGCTGGTTCATTCCCTAGTAAGGGAACTGAGTTCCCATACGCCATGAGGCAACTAAGCTCATGTACTGCAACTAAGACCCAACACAGCCAAATAAATAAATATTTTTTAAAATATTAAGAAAAAAAGACAACACCCAAATTGGCAAGGATGTGGAAGATTGCTGGTGAGACACTAAAATTGCTACAATTCACTTTGGCAATTTCTTATAAAGCAAAAGTGAAAGTCCCGTGCTCTGAGAAGCAGGGTTTCAAGGTTAGTGTTAATGTTAAGTATAAACAGGGAAGTTTGGACAGGCAACCATTTGGGAGTGTAATGATTTTACCTCTACATGTGGCATTGATGGAGTGTCCGGGCACCCAAATGGAAATGTTCAGAGACTGCAGCCCATGCAAAGTATCAGGATGGAGGATGTGAATGTCTTTAGAATTTGGGAGGGACTCGCAGTTTTATTACAACCTCTTACCTAATAATAGAAACAGCCGCTAACCCTTTACTTGTCAAAGTATGGTTTCTAGACCAGCAGCATTGACATCATGTGGGAACCTGTTAGAAATGAAGACTCTTGGGCCCCATCCCCGACCCACTGAATTAGAACCTGCACTTGAACAAGAGCCTCAGGGGATTTGGGTGGACATTAAAGATTAAGAAGTACCGCCTGTACATCATTCCTGATTTGTATGTACTGTTTTCTTACTTTTAGTGAAGGGGAGCTTATTAGCTCAGAAAGTAACCCTTTCTCTTTGGACACTTGGAATTGTTTAGACCTAGACATGCTCTGATTCTCACACATTGGGAACATGCCCTTGGCCACACATTGGAAACACTGGGAATCTTGAATAACTACTGATGCCTGGACTACACACCCAGTAGAGAAACTAAAATAAAAAAGAATATCAATACCAGGGACTTCCCTGATGGTCCAGTGGTGAAGAATCTGCCTTCCAATGCAGGGGATGCTGGTTCATTCCCTAGTAAGGGAACTGAGTTCCCATACGCCATGAGGCAACTAAGCTCATGTACTGCAACTAAGACCCAACACAGCCAAATAAATAAATATTTTTTAAAATATTAAGAAAAAAAGACAACACCCAAATTGGCAAGGATGTGGAAGATTGCTGGTGAGACACTAAAATTGCTACAATTCACTTTGGCAATTTCTTATAAAGCAAAAGTGAAAGTCCCGCAGTCGTGTCT
This sequence comes from Oreotragus oreotragus, assembly GCA_006410675.1. Taxonomy (NCBI): domain Eukaryota; kingdom Metazoa; phylum Chordata; class Mammalia; order Artiodactyla; family Bovidae; genus Oreotragus; species Oreotragus oreotragus. The sequence goes on along the minus strand of SJYX01006653.1, from coordinate 88,974 downwards.
GACTCTTTGTGACCCCTTGGACTATACAGTCCATGGAATTCTCCAGGCCAGAATACTGGAGTGGGTAACCTTTCGTTTCTCCAGGGGATCTTCCCAACCCAGGGATCGAACCCAGGTCTCCTGCATTGTAGGTGGATTCTTTATTGTCTGAGCCACCAGGGAAACCCTTAAACATAGGGGCCTGTAAAAATGCAATCTGACTTACGTCTATCCTCATACTGGTGGTGGAGTTCCTATGGAATCTGATAACCTGACAACATTCACTTGTCTGACCCTGATCCTTAAGGGCCAGTTTTCTTCCCTACCCATTGGCACAGAAATGGCTTCTTCGGGTGGTTGCAGGGGAAGTTTTGGATGTCTTATTTGGTTGCCATCTTCCAAGTGCTGAATGTCTTGGTTGTAAGGCAGTTTCTGACCGTAAGCCGATGCCACAGCAAGGACCCTTGGAAGAGAGTTATTATAAAGGTTTCAAAGATTTTGTAACTGTCCTATCATTTCTAAATAACATTGTAAATATTGGCTTCTGTCAACCTTTAACTGCACACTCCTACATCATGTGTCAGAGTTAAGTATTATTTTCCCCAGAGCCTTTTGGAAAATAACACAAAAAAATCTTGTCTTAGTTCTGTTCTTTAGTGAAAAACTCTCAAAACAGGAGCTAGTGAAGTGCACGGGGGAAGCATATGCATGGCAGAGAGAGGGTGGAGCCTAATGATTTTGGTTGTACTTGTCTCTTAACCAATCCACAGTCCCTTGAATTAGATGCAGGGAAAGGACCCTGGAAACCTCTAGTGGGATTTTCTACAGGGGACTTTTGACCTGACCTTGAAGGGAGTCTCTCTGGATGCTTCTGGAGAGAAGTCCTGTGGGCTCATACTTCAGCTCTCCTTGTGCACTGAGAGATTGATTTGTGTCCTCTAATAGGAAGAAGGATGAAGCAGTTCATGTGTTATGAATTAGTGTTTCAAGCTCAACGTTCAGTATCAGAGAAATATATATCTGCTCATCAGCGTTCTCTCCTGAAGGCATCATGGCTAAGACCACAGAAATATTTGGACGGCCTGTGCCCTATCAAATATCCTGACCTGTGTCACATCACTCTTTCCAGGACAGTTAACATGGCAGGCGGTTCAGAGTAATGTGCTCTGTCTGATGTCCCAGAAGTTGATCTCCAGCATGTTGTATCAGCAAGCTCGTGTGTCCAGACATGGCAGAATGGAATAACAGTGAGCAAGACCTTAAAGAAATTTGCCTGCTTGACAGTGACAAATTAAGGTATTGCCACCTCTGGCAGAATGATGGACCTTGAAGCAGCATTAGCTTGAAAGCTTTGGTTTTCAGAAGTTTGTAAAGTGGAGTTCTGCTCCCTGTTGGGTGTGGGACTGTCACACAGAGAGGAGACATTTTAGTTAATAGGATCTCAGATTTTCTTCTGTCCTTCTATTCCCCTACCCCATGCTGTTCAGCCCATACCACCTGCCTTTGCCTGCCTTTGCAGCCATGAGCAGGTGTTGGGAAGTGTGCTTGAAAGCCTACTGCTTATTTACATGACGACCATAGCCTTTCTCTAATTAATAATGATATGCTTAAAATGCAGAAATGTTCAGGGGATGGATCCTTAATAGTGAAGATTTAGATGTTTTGTATATGATAAGAAAGTAAGAAAGAAAAAGCTATTGACACAGCTTTAACTAAAAGTTTAGGTTTTGCTTTATTTTTTTTTCAAAGGTGGAATAGGAATCTCAGGTTATTTGGTGTCTAATGAAGTCTTTTATTGGTATGAGGGTCAATTCTTGCTATCAGGTACAGGATTAATTGTGCTTTTGCATTGTTGAACTTTGCCATTTAATATTGGAATACATTCTTACATAAATGTGGTTATGTTATACATGATTTTAATGCATATTTCTCACTTTTTTTTGCTAATGACTTATTGCTTGCTCTTTATTTTTATATTTATTTTAGACTAAGGAAATGATGTTAGACAAAAAGCAATTTCAAACAATTTTTTTAATTTGAATTCAGAATGGATTGTAAAGCATTGGAGACCACTGGCAACATCAGCAACACATTTGGCCCAGGAACTGCTAACAGACATACAGTGCAGTGGTGATTCAAGAAGTTACAAAGGAGATGAGAGTCTTGAAGATGAGGAGCATAGTGGCCAGTCATCCGAAATTGACAACAACAACTGAGAACTGTCATTGAAGCTGATCCTTTTAAAACTACATGAGAAGTTGCCAAACAACTCACTGTCGACCATTCTGAAGTCATTCAGCATTTGAAGCAAACTGGAAAGATGAAAAAGCTTGATAAGTGGATGCCTCATGAGCTGACTGAAAAAAAAAATCATTTTGAAGTGTCATCTTCTCTTATTTAACACAACAACAATGAACTATTTCTCCATCAGATTGTGACATGTGACAAAAAGTGAATTGTGTATGACAACAAGCCAGTTCAGTGATTGGACCAAGAAGAATTTCCACAGTACTTCTCAGAGCCAAACTTGCACCGAAAAAGGTCATGCTCACTGTTTGGTGGTCTGCTGCAATCTGATCCACTATAGCTTTCTGAATCCTGGTGAAACTATTACAGCTGAGAAGTATGCTCAGCAAATCGATCAGATGCACTGAAAACTGCAGTGCCTAGCTGTTACTGGTTAACAGAAAGAGCCCAGTTCTTCTCCACAACAATGCCCAACTGCATGTTGCACAACCAACACTTCAAAATTTGAACAAATTGGGCTATGAAGTCTTGCCTTATTTGCCATATTCACCTGTCCTCTCAGCAACCGACTACCACTTCTAGAAACATCTTGATAACTTTTTGCAGGGAAAATGCTTCCACAACTAGCAGGAGGCAGAAAATTCTTTCCAAGAGCTCATTGAATCCCAAAGCATGGATTTTTACCTTACAAGAATAAACCAGCTTATTTTTCATTTGGCAAAAATATGTTGATTTTAATGGTTCCTATTTTGATTAATAAAGTTGTGTTTGAGCCTAGTTATAATGATTTAAAATTCATGGTCTGAAACCACAGTTACTTTTTCACCAACCTCAGTAGTTGGTATTCTCAGTTCATTTGTATGGCTCTGCTTCTTAAAGGCAGTAAATGTGTGCAGTCCTGCTTTTCTGAAACCAGAGGTATGGCAGAACTAGGTACTAGGAGAACAGGAAAAGGGAAGACAGAAGTTAGGTGACCTTAGGAGAGTGTTGAAGACACAGTGAAGTCAAACAAATGGAAGTGTAGGAATTTGAAGTGAGAAAGGTTTATTGGAAAGCCAAGCAGGAAGAATGGGTGGCTTGTACTCAAAAGACCCGAATTCCCCAATGATTTTCAAGGAGAAGTTTTTATAGGCAAAATTTGGGCTACAGGATGTGAGTTCCTTCTGATTGGTTGGCGGTGAGGTAACAAGATGGTGCTCTAGGAATCTTGTGCTTTGCTGGGAGTTAACATTCTCTACTTGGGTGGTGTTTAATTGCTCAGTCGTGTCCAACACTTTGTGACCCCATGGACTGCAACACACCAGGCTTTACTATCCTTCATCATCTCCCGGAGCTTGCTCAGATTCATGTCCATTGAGTCAGTGATGCCATCCAACCATCTTATCCTCTGTCGTCTCCTCCTTCTCCCGCCTTCAAACATTCACATCATCAGAGTCTTTTGAAATGAGTCAATTCTTCACATCAGGTGGCCAAAGTATTGAAGTTTCAGCTTCAGCATCAGTCCTTCCAATGAATATTCAGGACTGATTTCCTTTAGGATCGACTGGTTTGATCTCTTTGCAGTCCAAGGGACTCTCAAGAGTTTTTTCCAGCACCACAGTTTAAAAGCATCAATTCTTCGGTGCTCAGCTTTCTTAATGGTCCAGCTCTCACATCCATATAGGACTACTGGAAAAACCGTAGCTTTGACTATACAGACCTTTGTTGGCAAAGTGATGTCTCTGCTTTTTAAGACACTGTGTAGGTTTGTCATAGCTTTTCTTCCAAGGAGCAATCGTCTTTTAGTTTCATGGCTGTAGTCACTGTCTGCTGTGATTTTGGAGCCCAAGAAAAAAGAGTCTGGGTGAGGGGCTTACTAACTGTAGAAGAACTCATTGCCTGAGGAGGAACCCCTAGGCTGTACTATTGCTTCTTGACTGTGCCTCCCTCATCTCCACATCCTCTCCTTTCCCTATCTAACAACTGTTTGAATCTGACATTTTGGAACTCAGGGAAAGTCTGGGAAGCTGAATGAAGCCCATTTCCTACAAACAAGTAAGCGGGGAGTGGTCAGAAACTGTTTGTACCCAGAAGGGCCCCATAGACACCTGCTGGGTTTCGGTTCTCTTGTTACTTACTCCTTAAAATTTTGTTATTTATTGATTGACAGGGCAATAAGTGTTTCATAATAGGAAGAAGTCCTTGGGATTCTAAAATAAGACTGTAAATCATGCTGCTGCTGCTGCTAAGTCACTTCAGTCTTGTCTGACTCTGTGCGACCCCATAGATGGCACCCCATCAGGCTCCCCCGTCCCTGGGATTCTCCAGGCAAGAACACTGGAGGGGGTTGCCATTTCCTTCTCCAATGCATGAAAGTGAAAAGTGAAAGTGAAGTCACTCAGTCGTGTCCGACTCTTAGCGACCCCATGGACTGCAGCCTACCAGGCTCCTCCGCCCATCGGATTTTCCAGGCAAGAGTACTGGAGTGGGGTGCCATTGTCTTCTCCGATAAATCATGCAGAGGGTATTTATTTTCAGATGCATGATTGGATTGAAATTAATATTTGTTCATAGTCTAAAGGTATTCTGATAGTATAAGAGTTTTCATTAGTCTTCATTCAATAACATTTATTTCTGTTTCTTGTTTTTGTTGTTGTGAGTTTTTGAATCATTGTCTTCCTCTGGCTGGCCAGTTAGCCTATCTGAAGCCTAATGTATATACTGTTTCCTCCATGGAGCTTTTCTTAATGACTCTAGAAATTACCTTTTCTTCTTTTAACTGGTACATGATCCAGTATCCCCCTAGCTTCATCCCTGCCCTACCCCATCCATTCTACTCCTTGAATACTCATCTCACTGAAAGATACAACTAGAGTATATGCTTCTTGGTGAGAGCCATCAACTCTGTTTCTCTCTTTTATAATTCCCATTTCTGATAGAGCTCACACAGGTACATCTGATCTGTTTGATCTGATTCTAGATATCTGCCTGGACTCTTCTAATCCCATGGTGTAAATAGAGGTAGTAAGATAAAGGTTTTGTCCAGAAAGAATAGTTTCATTGATCAACAAAGGAAGAAGCTCTGAATGTACTAGACCTAAAAATTGTTGAATTAGTTTCTGAGACTGATGGTGTCCTGAATAATAAACCAATTTTGCCTCAAAGTGGAATTCTTTTTATTAGATTTTGTTTCTTCCACCTTATGAAAATGTTCACCAGCTAATATATATTAAGTGCCATCAGCTTGATGGAATTGTGTTATGAATTTGATGGAATTTTGGAGATATGGAAATATGAGCATTGATATATTTCTACTCCCTTTAGCTTAAAAATCATCTTAATACTATTTTCATGATCAAACATCTTTATGGATGATAAAGATATATTATTTTATAATATAAAGTGAAGAACCTTGTTAATTTAAAAAGATTTAGCAAAGACAAAATGAAGACTGCTCTATTGGGCCTATTACTAGCATCAAGGTACATATGACTATGGATAGGCTCTTGAGCTTTGTTTTACTTCTTTTACTTCCCCTAATTAGCAATACTTATGTATTTCTGACATTTTTCAGATGATTTAATTGCTTTTGTGATACCTTTCTTTGTATGCACTGTTGCCATTGCTAAAGAATTTCCCCTTAGCCCTTCAGTGTCATTCCTTATACCATTTTTAGTGTGTTGAGAGTGAAAACACTTCCTAAGGTAGTTTTGAACATTGTACCACTCAGTTATTGCTGTCACCCTAGAACTTAGTGCTTAAAATAAAAATCATTATTATTTCAACTCTGGTTCAGATTGGAAGTTGGCTGATCTAAGCTGGGGTCAGCTGAGTGGTTCTGCTGGTGTCTGGCCAATTTAGACTGAGCTTGCCTGGGGGCTCTGATCTAGTCCTCTTCCCAGGATGAGTAGAATAGCTGGCCATGTCCTTGAGGGAGTTCAGGGCAGGCTGTGCCAGAATGTACCACTTTGGCAAGTGGATTATTTCAAACTGAAGATAATTGGTGCCCAGCAGACTCATGTAGAGCTTTTTACTTCCACCTTAACTGCCTGAAGCAATTTAGATAGGAGATTTGAACCAGGGAGAGAGCTATTACCAGACATAACATTTTATATCAGAAATAATTTTTTGCTTACCAAACATTTGCTCTTTTCATCTTCCTGTGAACTTTCTTGCCTCTGAAGCCCTACACCCCTACCCACTTCTCCTTAGCTCAGGATGATACATAAGCCTCGGTTGCCTGACTGCCAGGGAGTCTCGTGGCTTTACAGGGCTCCCATACATACAAAATTGAATTTGTTTTTCTCTTGTTAATCTGTCTTATTTCAATTTATTAGACCAATCAAGGAACCTAGAAGGGAAAATGTTTCCTCCTCAACGTCCTTCTCTTGGCAATGCAGAAGTTTGAGAGCAAACCTAACTTCCCAGGCACTTTAACAAGTGTCTGCTTGTTAACATTTGCAAACATCCTAACATCAAAACAATCAAATGGCTGAATCATGGAATGAGTGGTAGGGAAACATTCTCTACTTCTTAAAGGGAGAACTGCCAAGTCACATCACAAAGTATGTGGTTACAGGGAGGGCTGAAAAAATTAGCATCATTGATTAAATCCACTATTATTGCCAACAAAAGGCCCATCTAGTCAAAGCTGTGGTTTTTCCAGTAATCATGTATGGATGTGATAGTAGGACTGTAAAGAAAGCTGAATGCCAGAGAATTGATCCTTTTGAATTGTCGTGTTGGGGAAGACTCTTGGGAGTCCCTTGGACTGTAAGGAGATCCAACTGTAAGGAAATCAGTCCTGAATATTCATTGGAAAGACTGATGCTGAAGCTGAAGCTTCAATAATTTGGGCATCTGATGTGAAGAACTGACTCATTGGAAAAGACCCTGATGCTGGGAAAGATTGAAGGCAGGGAGAGAAGGGGACAACAGGGAATAAGATGGTTGGATGACATCATCGACTCAATGGACAGGATGAGTTTGAGCAAACTCTGGGAGTTGGTGATGGACAGGGAAGCCTGGTGTGCTTCCTGGCGTCCATGGGGTTGCAAAGAGTCTGACATGACCAAGCAACTGAAAAAAACTACAATTTCCTTTTGTTTGGACTCTACTCCAGTATATTGTTCATCTGTTTTTATTAAGATGAATTCCAAATCATGTTACCTAGAGTGATTTTTATCTAAATAGCCTTCCTTAAGGTAAGGGTTCATTTATCCAACACTTATACCCTGTAAGTTGGCCTCCCAGAAAAAGAGAAAAGAGATAGTCTACAAACTTCTATGGACAATAGATATGATACAGGTCAACCACAAAGCTGGTGTAGGTTCTTGCCATCCCTGACCCCTACCCATGTAAGAAGAGTAACATTTTATATCAGAAATAGCAACTGTCGTTGCTTCCACAGCTGTGATGGCTGATGTAGTGAATCCTGTTGCTGTTTGCTGTCATTTAACTGCAATCAGAGGCTTAGATCCCAATACCTTGACCCAACTAGTAGAGATCCTGGTGCTTCTTCCAATCCCTCATGTGGAATTGACAGAATACAGTTGGGGTCAATATTTTGGTAAGTCATATTGCTATTAAATTCTGGCTTGTGATTACACTTAGCCAGGGGCTGGTGCTTCTGTAATCAGGCTCAGAATCTGACCTCCAGCCTTGTTAGATTTCTGTGGGCTGCCCTAGGATGGATGGGCAACAGGGGACCTGTACATCTGCTAATGATCCTTTCTCTGAGTCTTTCCCAAAGAATGCTGTTTCAACTTCTCTGGTAGAGGTGCTGCTTAGCCATATGTGCTACTTTGTAATAAAGCAAAACTTGTGTCACCTGCTCTCTGGACTCTATTCTTTTTTTTATTTTGTAATTAATTTATTGGACTGCACCAGGTCTTAGTTGTGGCACGCCGGATCTTTAGTTGCGGCATGTGGGATCTAGTTCGCTGAGCAGGGAAGGAACCCAGCCCCCTGCATTGAGAGTGCGGAGTCTTAGCCACTGGACTACCAGGGAAATCCCTGAACTGAATTCCTTTTTAAAAAAACTAATTTATTTTACTTTTGCTTGTACTGGGTCTTTGTTGCTGCACTTGGGCTTTCTCTAGTTGCGGGGAGCAGGGGCTACTCTCTAGTTGTGGTTGTGCTTGGGCTTCTCACTGTGGTGGCTTCTCTTGTTGAGCACAGGCTCTAGGCACTTGAGCTTCAGTAGTTGAAGCACATGGACTCGGCAGCTGTGGTGCATGGGCTCAGTTTCCCCGCAGCTTGTCTAATCTCCCCGAGCCAGGGATCAACCCATGTCCCCTGCACTGGCAGATGGATTCTTGTCCATTATACCACCAGAGGAATCCCTGGATTCTGTTCTTGATGAATCCATTGGTCCCTGTGATATTGTGATTTATAAGGAGGAATACATATGTGATCGTTATCTCTGTTCCTGTCTCTTAAATTGCTTGTGATTTCCTAAGCCAAAAGAGCAATGGAAGAGTCTTTTGTTATAACACTTGGACTTTTGTCCTCAAATAGTTCCAATTCCTAAAATAGCTTCAGAATGATAAAGGGGAAAGAGGTATCTTGTTACTTATAACAAGCCCCTTTCAATCACACTTGAATTAATGTTAATGAGGCAACTTTGGGAAAGGATGGGGGAGACTGGTGTTTGTGTGTGTTTGTGTAACCACTGAAACTTTGATCCCCACCCTCTGATCTGATTTCCTGGGAGGGGAGAGAGTCTGGAATTTGAATCGATTATTAGCAATCAATGACCAATCAATCATCCCTACATAATGAAGCCTTGATAGAACCTAAAAGGATGGGGTTCAGAGAGCTTCTAGGTGGGTGAACAAGAATGCATCCCTTTGCTGCAAGAGTGGTGCATTCCAAACTCCATGGGAACAAAGAGAAGTGTCTGTTCTCCAGACTTTTCCAGACCTCATCCTATGTATCTCTTCATCTGGCTGTTCAAATCCTTTAATAAACCAGTAAGCTAGTACATAGACTATTTTACTGAATTCTCAGTCATGGCTATCTCCGATTTACAGCTAATTGCTTGGAAGAACAAGTAACAATCTGGGCTTGAAATGGGCATCTGAAGTGGTGGGGAAGAAAGGGGGAGTGTGTGGTAGTCTTCTAGAACTGAACATTTAAGGTAGTTAGTGTCAAAATTGAGTTACACTGTTGAACAGCTAGCTGGTGTGGAAGACTTGCTTGACATGTGAAAAAACCCATGTGTTCAGAAATAAAGCAGTGCTGTATTAAAAGACTGAGAGCAGAGAAACATAGGGGTGTGTTTTCCCCTCATAGTCTCTAATTTGAACCCTAAAATTTTAAGTTTTATACCCTAGAGTGCCAACTTCCTTCCATCATTATTTAATGTTTAATACAGAGCCTAATAGAAATGAGCTTCTGAGTCACACAACTAAAGAAATGACCTTTTGTGTTCTGCAGTAAGTGACATTTAAACTGTATCTAATGGCAACAATTCTTACCTTGTATCTCCTCTATCCTGACTGTGAAATACTCAAAGATAATGTGTTAAGTACATGTCAGTATTAATATTCCTCATTTTAAGCATGTAACCCTCTGGAGGAGATGGATGGTGTGTGTGGTTATTACATCTCTTGGTGTGTGTCTGAATTACCATGTGAGGAAATGGAGCACCGTTGGCAGTAGTTTCTGACGTTTGGTTCTATCTTTGCCTACTTAGATTGTCTGTCTGATTTATTTTGATTTTAATAGAAATGACTCAGAGTAGAACTAGAAAGTGAACACTGAGAAATTGCTCTTGAGAAACAAAGAATTTTTTTTCTTCTTCTCCAGAAACCGTAAAATCTTATTAATTCTGACAAGACTGCCCTGGAATTGAAGCAGCCTTTCCCCAGCCACTTCACCCTGGTGCTCTCTACCTTTACTGAACTCATACACTCTGTGTTTTGGGGCTTGAGCACAAACCACCTCTCTCCGCTCTATTGCTTTTGCTTTTAAGTGTCTGGTTTTCTCAAGCAGATTCCAAAATTGCTGAAGATAGGAACTCTTACACGGGCATTCTCTTTGTCCCCTTCTTGTCATTGTTCAAGTGTCACCGCACAGCAGGTCTTTTAAGACTCCATTATGAGTGATATGAATTAATGAGGAGAGGAGATATAATAAAAAGAAGTGCACGATATGAAGGAAGCATCCTCCCACCTTCATTCTGTTTCTTTCTTTAGATTAGAGAATTTTCTTGTGTCCCATCATCCCCTGTGAAACTTCCCACGATCCATCTCTGCCTTTTCAAACACCCCTCGTATGAATCTTTTTTCACCTGTTCTAACTTTTCTATCCCATGCAGGCTGGAACTATCACCCTGAATGAAGCTCTGGCGAAGATGATTTTGAATGTGTAGTCCTTTCTTGATAGCCGATTTTCTTCAAAGAAAAGAAACCAGCTTCATTGGTCAGTACTAGCTTTAGGCTTGCTAAGAGGACCCCCTAAACCGGGCCTGTAATCTAGAGGCTCTGCTCTGGTCCTCCTCCACTGCGCCCTGTCTACGGGGAGAGGAGTCTGCGGCCCATGGGCATGTGTCTATCAGGACCTGTGCTCCCTCTTGTGTGCTTGTTTAAAGAGCCCCATGCTTACACTGGAATTGAGGGCCTGCAAGGTCATCTTCCCCGTCTGTTGTCTTGAGAGCAGATGATGAAACTAGCATGAACACATAGACCCAGAGGGTAGCTGAAGGGTGACTGTGGGGGATTGGGACAGACCTGAGGTGCAGACTAGGGTGTCTACACACGTCTGTACAAATTTGCCACAAGGAGTAGAGAGAGGTGAGGGAAAAGAATAGAAGGGAGCAGGCCCCAGGCTTCTCATGGGGCCATGTTCTCTCTCAAGGACTCTTAGAATTCTCCATTCAAACCTGGGTTTCCAGGTTGTTACAAAGACATATGATAAGTGAGCCTTCGTGGGTATGCTTGTCCCAATCCTGCAAATGTTGGGGAAGAATCTGTCAGCAATAATCCAAAAATTCTGTTTCTCTTTTATTAATATTTACCTATGGTTTTCTTTCTTCTTAAATGGCGATCACAAACTGCTGCTCGAAAATAATGAGATGACACTGTGAGCCAGGCTTTTCTTCAGTGAGATGTGTCGGTGTCCCAGGTGTCTGTTATGTCTGTATTTAGACAAATCATCTTTTGACTTCACCTCAGGATCACTTAATGAAAATAGTGAACACTTGCATGGCGTCCAAAGGTAATCTGATCATTTATGAACAGTGATTGGAGAAAAGAAAGCATTTCTTCAGTGAGGCACTTTTAGAACTCTTTTAGGTGATTTGAATTAACTGGCATTTTGTATCTATGTTAAAGAATGAGTTTTTAGCCCTGCATAAAAAGAACTTCCCACTCCAGTATTCTTGCCTGGAAAATTCCATGGACAAAGGAGCCTGGCGGGCTACAGTCCATGGGATCACAAGAGTCACACACAACTGAACAGAAGTTCACCTGTGATATTGAAAATGATGTAAGGAGTGATAGCTCAGACAAACAGAGCGAGAAAGCGAAAAACAAAGCAGGAGGTGCCACTTAGTAAAAATGACTCCGATAAAGCTTTGCACTCACCTTGAATGGAAAGCGCTATGAAAAATCTCCCAGTTCTAACTTTAGGTCCAGCTATACATAAGCAATTATGTTGCTGACCTTCCTGTTTGATAGTTGTTACAAAGTTAGTCTCACTCAATTGAATTTTTATTATTATTTTGTCCCTGTCCTCGACTTTTAGAAAGAGGAATTCTTTTTTCCCTTCCCTCCAGCTCATCAATTTTTCCCCTAGCATATTTTGTTCTGAGGAAATGTTTTATGGCATTAGCACTGGGTTGTTTCACTATCAAGTGGAAAGCATTGTAGTCAGTTCATCGTCTTTGTCTTGTCAAACACTTCACTCATCTTGACATTTGCAGAAGGCTTCAAAGGTGTGTCTTCTATTAGTAATATTAAATTGCAATTGCTCTCATAATTTTCAATAGAGTTTGAGCAGGATGCAGAAAATTACTAGACTGTCTGATCTGGGTGCTTGTTAGCTAAATGCTGCATTGTGAATAACCTTGACTTTTTGTTCTGTTCAGTGAGGAAAGAAAAGCAGTCTGAAAATAATATCTCTTTATTTCTTTAACACAAACATGAATAGACAGCATGGGGATGGTGGTTTAGATTTCTGTACGTCTCTGAGCTTTCCATGGTAAGCCTGTATACCAAGTGGTTCAGTCTTTTCTTGACCCCTTCCTATGATGCAGCATGGCTTCCTCATAAAATAGACATTTAAATTAGAGTAGCAACCTAGAGAAATTTGTGTTACACATATTAAATATTCATAGCAAGCTTGTTTGTTTGAACAGAAAATTGGAAATAGCCTAAATGGAATAACCATCGGTAGAAAATAATAGATTATGATAGAGTCATTGTTGTACAATACTGGACAGCAATGAGAAGGGACTAAAGCTACATGCACTAGGACATGGAGCAGTCTCAGAGCCATGTGGAGGAAAAAGCAATTGGCAAAGGCAGGCTTACTGTACACATGGCTGGCGTTACCCCTATTCCCCAACATCTCGTTCGCTTCTCCTGTGGGGAACATGGCAGGATTTCATCTCCTGTTAAGTTAGGCGTAGACACATGACACACTTTGGCTAATAAAATGTGAGCAGCAAGACATCCGGCACTTCATGGGAACATTTAAGTGCTGCTTGCTGGTGCAGAACTCACCTCTACCTAGGAAGGTGTAGTTGGTGACTGTGGAGGTGTGTGGTATGTGGAGGTATGGTGGAGGTCACATGGTGGGGGGCAGCTACCCTGAGGAGTTGCCTGGACCTGCAGCTGACTTGAAGTCAGTGAGAAAAAAAAGAATTGGTTCTGTGAGGTATTGGGGAAGCTGGAATGTTTATCAATCAACTTCTTTTCCTCCTTGGTTGAAGATGTTAAATCCCTGGTGCTACTGGACTGCCGAAGTGCCATCACTGGATAAGCCCTCAGGTGTAGAAACAGAGCAACTTGGGTGGTTTAAGTGAGAAGCTATCACTTCTGTGAATTGTCTGCTCTGGCTGAAGGCAGAGGTGGACCCATGAGCATGGCGTAGTCTCTGCTATGAATCAGACAGTCAGATATGTGCATACTGTAGTTGTCAGTACTACAGATACTTTTTTGTTGTTGTTTTGTTAACACTTTGGGGGGAGTAATTGTTTTATTTTGGAAATGTTATGAAGAAATGGAAGACAAACATGGAGGAACAAAATTGTGTAGGTGACAGAGGAGAAAGAAAACTGCAGAAAGAAAGAGAGGACTGTAGACAATGGTGATGGGAAGAGACTGGAGAAAAGGGCGTTGTTCTCATTTTTGAGGTATTGTTTTTTCAGCTACCAATTAGGAGATGACTTGTTTCTTCTTGGACACTTTCTTTGTATTTGTGTGTTGATTTCTCCAGGAGAATTATAACTAATTATATGTGGCCTCTAGCATCAGAAGAGTTCTCATAAACTCAGTAGTGAAGCCGGACAGTTCAGCATTCCTTACTATTAAGTTAAACATCCCGAACCTTTGGAGCCAAGTATCTTTTAGACCTCATACTTTTTTAGTTTAGGAAAATAATATAGTTCAGATATTTTATATTACATAACATTACAAGAGAGTCTGGGATCACACCACATGAATCAAATGCATTTATGCTGTCAAATATAGAAATGTTCATACCAAATGAGATAAGTAGAGACTGTGACTAGCCTCTTAGCACTTTAGACCAGGTTTTGTTGGCAGATGAATGCAAGTTGGGTAAAGTTTGTCTGGCAATAGAGTTATAAAGGAACCATTTGTTTCCAGGGCCTGATGGATTTTACAATTGCAGATAAGGAAATATAGACATATATGAAACTACTCTTTAAAGTTACTATAGGGAATATATGAACAAAGAATTATAGTGTGGTGGCCAGCCTCTGAGATGGCCCTTCATGAATTCTCATCTCCACACAGAATAGGCTTGATCTGTTTGTATCCAAGAGAATATTGTAGAAATGACCAAGTGTGACTTCCAAGGCTATGTTATAGGAGACTTGTTAACTTCTGCCTTGCCCTTTTCTCCTGGATCACAAGCTCTGGAGAAGCCAACCATTGTATCATGAGGATACTAAAGCAGTCAGGCACGTATATGAAGAGTTTGGGGGTAACTTGTCATACAACAATCAGTAATTAATATGTACAGTCAGAAATTAGATCAAAGATATATAAACTGGTATACTTAGAAAGCATAGACCACATGGTAAGTCTCCAATAGCTACAAATTACAGTTACTAAATTTTTACTTTCTGTTTTCAAGAAAATCTTTGCCAGAGTTTTGTAAAACTCAGACTTTTTATTTATATACTTAGATTATAAATTATTAAAACTCTATTAGTGACATGAGATTCAACCTACAAAAGCTCATCTGTCTGTTTAAAAAAAGATATATTCTGTTTTCAAAATGACTTTTACTCCCTGTGGAGACTTCAGTCTCCTTCCTTTTTAGGATCAGAAACACAAAATTGAAGCAAACAAATAATACCTCTGTATTCTCAAGGTAACTAAAATGAAAAAAGTAATTTTTTAAGAGTTAAGTATTACCTTAATTGACTGTTTCATTCCTGCTGGAAAGTCCATGCCGTGAAAGAGGTTTCTTTACTAAAGCTTTATAGGATTGGGATTTTAGTAGATACGCTGATACTCTGGAATGCAAGAGGCAAGCACACTTGTTTGAGGGAGCCACATACTAAATATTTCTGGCTTTGTGGTCTGTGCAGTGTGTGTTGCAACTACTCAGCTTTTCTGTTGTGGTATAACAGCAGCCATAGATAATATGGAAATGAATGACCATGACTGTTCCAATAAAATTTTATTTAAAGGCAGACTAGATTTCACCTATGGGACTTCGTTGGACAGCCCTCTGGTATCCTTAAGTCATTTTAACACAGAGCAGATAATAGTTCTCGCCACTTGATTTATCAGTTTCAAAAGATGGCTTATACACATCCCATAATAATATTTAGGGATACTCTGATTATATCATGAGGATAAAACGTTTGCAAAGTGTGTTTGAAGGAATGAGTACAGGGGCAGTCTCATATACAGAACAGTATGGTGATGCTTTCTTTATGATCCAACTCTCACATCCTTACATGACTACTGGAAAAACCATAGCTTTAACTAGATGGACCTTTGTTGGCAAAGTAATGTCTCTGCTTTTTAATATGCTGTCTAGGTTGGTCATAACTTTTCTTCCAAGGAGCAAGCATCTTTTAATTTCATGGCTGCAGTCACTATCTGCAGTGATTTTGGAGCCCCCCCCCCCACAATAAAATCTGTCACTGTTTCCATTGTTTCCCCATCTATTTGCCATGAAGTGATGGGACCAGATACCATGATCTTAAGTTTTCTGAATGTTGAATTTTAAGCCAACTTTTTCACTCTCCTCTATTACTTTCATCAAGAGGCTCTTTAGTTCTTCTTTTTCTGCCATAAGGGTGGTATCATCTGCATATCTGAGGTTATTAATATTTCTACCGGCAATCTTGATCCCAGCTTGTGCTTCATTCAGTCTGGCATTTTGCACAATGTACTCTGCATATAAGTTGGACTATAAAGAAACCTGAGCACTGAAGAATTGATGCTTTTGAACTGTCGTGTTGGAGAAGATGCTAAAGAGTCCCTTGGACTGCAAGGAGGATCAAACCAGTCCATCCTAAAGGAAATCAGTCCTGAATATTCATTGGAAGGACTGATGCTGAAGCTGAAACTCCAATACTTTGGCCACCTGATTCGAAGAACCAACTCATTGGAAAAAACTCTGATACTGGGAAAGATTGAAGGCAGGAGGAGACGGGGTCGACAGAGGATGAGATGATTGGATGGCATCACTGACTCGATGGACATGTTTGAGCAGGCTCCGTGAGTTGGTAATGGATAGGGAAACCTGGCGTGCTGCAGTCAATGGGGTCGCAAAAGTCAGACACAACTGAGCAACTGAACTCAACTGTTGGTGATGCTGGACACTTAATGACTAAGAGGGTCCTGTCACTTTCTAATATTTATCATTCTTCAGTCATCAATGACCCAGATTTTTGAAGGTTTTGACTGGCATCATGAGCAGGCATCTTTGACCTTTCTTGAAATCAAGTAAGCTTGTACTTAATGATTGTTTTTCCTTCTCTAAAGGACGTTAATGGTAAAAGTATCAGCTGGTTGAAGAAACTACCCCATATCTGAGAAGATAATAATTACTTATAGATAGTCATGTAGCATTTTTCAAGTTTACAAAAGGATTTTACATAAATGCACTAAGACACTGCATTTTTTACATCCCTCTGCCCCACCAAAGGATTATAGATTTGGAGAAACTGATACAAATAGAGAAAAGAAATAAAAACTGCCCACTCAATGGTGTTTTCATCTGCTCCAAAGAATGTATAGTAACCCCGGTGCTTTCTAGCTCTAAAGCAAAAGAACAAGGTTTTCTTAGGGCACAGCCAACAAGCTGTGCTCTGCCACTCTAGCAAGTCGCTCTGATCTAAGTAGGATTCGACCTCTGACCTGTGAAAAAGAGGTCTTGAAGTTTCTGAGGGAAGTTATTTTCAGTGGAATCCAATTTAGGAGCTGCCAAAATAAGCCCAAGTAGACAACTGGGAAAAGAATGTGTAAGGACTCACCAATAAAACAGTAAACAAAATAAAGGGATGGGGGGAGGGTTTCTAAATGGGTTAATCATGAAAGATGAAAGGCAAGAGCTCAATCCAAATATATAATAGATAGAAAACCACAGATTTGTAAGGATAAATGTATGTAGTACTTTTCCTTCCAGTCATTTAAAAATACACACATATATAATTAAATACACCCATACTTATATAACACACGAATAGTTAGAAATATGATTGAGTAGTTAGAAAATAAAATCTAGTGTGTAGTGTTTTACTTCTGTGGAGAAAGGCAAAAACATTCATTTATTGAAACACTTGCATGAATCAAGGGTTATGGATGATTTTGAAGCCCTTTTCTGCCTCTGAAGCACTGGCTATGTAGAGAGTGATGCTGCAGTCCCAGAACTGGGCAGCCAGACCCATGCACCGAGGAAGGGAATTCTAGAGAGAAAATCTCATAGCTGGGAACCACCTTAATAGCCTTCTTTCTTTATCAAATATCAGCAAAATGATGGTATAAAATTGATCACTTCCTTCAGAACATATAAATTGAATGGTTTCTAGTTACTGACTTCTGCTAATAAGGAAGGGAAGCATGCCCTTTGAATGTAAGCATGCATAAGAGGTAAAAAAGAGTGCAAAACAAGCTGTAAGGAAATGGGGGCCAAAAACTTACAGCTGATGTTCTGATACAGACCCAAGTATACCTACGAAAGAAAACCCAAAGAAAGGATTGGGTACTAGTTGATGGGAAACCTGTAGTGAATGGGATTAGGAGGCTAGTAGGCGAGGCAAACTGGTGCCAGAGTAACAGATTCATTCATTACTTTATGTGTTACTAGAAGAAAACTGAGAATGGATGTGGTGTCAGCAAACAGGAACAAATAAAAGAAGAAAAAGTGAGAACTCTCCTGGCAGTCCAGTGGTTAAGACTTTGCCTTCCAGTGCACAGGATGTGGGTTTGATCCCTGGTAGGGGGGCTAATTTCCCACATGCCTCAAAGCCAAAAAACCAAACACCATAAAACAGAAGCAGGTCTCTCCCTTGGGGTCAGCTCACACTCATGTCTTGAGGGTGTACTATCCTTTGTTTGCTGAATAAAACTCAGCTGTAACCAAGCTGTAATACTAGTCCATAGTTTCAAATCTTGTTGTGGCAAGACAGAACCGAGGAAATTACGCACTCTCCTGACATATCTGGTGCTGTCACCTGGATATAACCTGGCCAAAGCAACGTTGGCTCGTCCCCAGCGATGTGGGGACCAAGCACAGCAGAAGCCCAACTCAGTGAAAGCTCACTGTGTGGAAGCTGAATGTGAAGGAAACCCAGCACAGTGGAAGTGACGAGAAGCCCAACGTGCTGGAAACCAGGAGAGCGAAAACAAACTCGGCAGAAAGCTCTCATAGCTCAGTCTCAGATTCCAGAAGACCTCCGATTAAGGGCTTGTGAATATTAACATCAATCTTCTTCATTGACTACTCTACAGCCTTTGACTGTATGGATCACAACAAACTAAAAAATTCTTAAAGAGATGGCAATACCAGATCACCTTACCTGCCTCTTGAGAAACCTGTATGCTTGCTGGTTAAGAAGCAACAGTTAGAACTGGACATAGAACAATGGACTGGTTCAAAATTGGGAAAGGAGTATGTCAAGGTTGTATTTTGTGACACTGCTTATTTAATTTCTATGCAGAGTTTATCATACAAAATGCTGGGCTGGACGCATCACAAGCTGGAATCAAGATTGCCAAGAGAAATATCAGTAACCTCAAAAATGCAAATAATAACCACCCTAATGGCAGAGAGCAAAGAGGAACTAAAGCGCCTCTTGATGAAGGTGAAAGAGAAGAGTGAAAAAGCTGACTTAAAACTCAACATTCAAAAAACTAAGATCATGGCATCTGGTCCCATCATTTCATGGCAAATAGATGGGGAAACAATGGAAACAATGACAGACAATTTTCTTGGGCTCAAATCACTGTGAACAGTGACTGCAGCCATGAAATTAAAAGATGCTTGCTCCTTGGAAGGAAAGCTATGGCAAACCTAGACAGTGTATTCAAAAGCAAAGACATCACTTTGCCAACAAAGGTCCATATAGTCAAAAAAAAAAAAAAAAAAAGCTATGGTTTTTCCAGTAGTCATGTATACTAATGGGAAAGTTGGACCATAAGAAAGGCTGAGTGCCGAAGAATTGATGCTTTCGAACTGTGGTTCTGGAGAAGACTCCTGAGAGTCTCTTGGACTGCAAGGAGATCAAACCAGTCAATCCTAAAGGAAATCAGTCCTGAATATTCATTGGAAGGACTGATGCTGAAGCTGAAGATCTGATACTTTGGCCATCTGATGCAAAGAGCCGACTCATTGGAAAAGACCCTGTTGCTAGGAAAGGCTGAAGGCAGGAGAAGGGGACGACAGAGGATGAGATGGTTGGATGGCATCACCAACTCGATAGACATGAGTTTGAGCCAACTCAGGGAGATGGTGAAGAACAGGAAATCCTGGCATGCTGCAGTCCATCGTGTCACAAAGAATCAGACATGAAGTAGCAACTCAGTGACAATCATCGGTTTTAAAGTTGTTATGGGAAGTGGCCACAAGGAGGCAGCATTTCTTCATGCCCAACTGGTTCCTTGGGCAAAGGGAACCTTAGGGAAAATCCTGTTTCTGGATTGTGAATTAGAGGGGAGTGAGCTGGAAAAAATAATAATAATACTTTAAAAAGCAATATTGTAATAAATTCAATAACAACTTCAAAAGCTGTTCTTGTCAAAAAAAAGAAAAAATGAAGAGCACATAAATAGGAAGATTTAGAAGAGAAATTCTTACTATATTAGATATATTTTAGTGGATTGTTTTTTATATAAAACAAATATTTTTGCAAAAACTCATGCAAAAATTTTCCATTTCCCCCTTGCTATTATGAAAGCATGCACACAGATTTAGTGAAATCACTAATAATAACCAAGATTTATTGAGCACTTATGTGGCAGTCAGCTAATTTGCATGTATTAATTCATATTATGATCACCACACATCTCAAGCAGGTTTGTTATTTTCTTTATCTTAAAAATAAACTGAGGGACAGAGAAGTGAAATAACTTCTCTGGAGTTATTTCTGAAACCAGGTGTCCTGGGTTCAGAGACTTCATATTTATCTGCTCCCTTACTTTATTTTGCCTTTTTGGAAATATAGCAGAATTGCTATATTTCAACTTGTATTTAAGATGCCAGAGTGAACATGCATTTCTTTTCTTGTCTCCCTGACATCCCTATAAAATGAGAGTAAAGAGATAACAATAAGATAAAACCACAAGTACAAAGTTCAGTTCAGTCGCTCAGTCATGTCTGTCTCTTTGCGACCCCATGAATTGCAGCATGCCAGGCCTCCCTGTCCATCACCAACTCCTAGAGTTCAATCAAACCCATATCCATCGAGTCCGTGATGCCATCCAACCATCTCATCCTCTGTCGTCCCCTTCACCCACCCTCAATCTTTCCCAGCATCAGGGTCTTTTCAAATGAGTCAGCTCTTTGCATCAGGTGGCCAACATCACTCCTTCCAATGAACACCCAGGACTGATCTCCTTTAGGATGGACTTGTTGGATCTTCTTGAAGTCCAAGGGACTCTCAAGAGTTTTCTCCAACACCACAGTTCAAAAGCATCAATTCTTCGGCACACAGCTTTCTTTAGAGTCCAACTGTCACATCCATACATGACCACTGGAAAAACCATAGCCTTGACTACACAGACCTTTGTTGACAAAGTAATGTCTCTGCTTGTTAATATGCTGTCTAGGTTGGTCGTAACTTTCCTTCCAAGGAGTAAGCGTCTTTTAATTTCATGGCTGCAGTCACCATCTGCAGTGATTTTGGAGTCCCAAAAAATAAAGTCTGACACTGTTTCCACTGTTTCCCCATCTATTTCCCATGAAGTGATGGGACCAGAGGCCATGATCTTCGTTTTCTGAATGTTGAGCTTTAAGCCAGCTTTTTCGCTCTCCTCTTTCACTTTCATCAAGAGGCTCTTTAGTTCTTCTTCACTTTCTGCCATAAGGGTGGT
>SJYX01006653.1:35472-66192 GCA_006410675.1 Oreotragus oreotragus | reverse complement strand
GTCTGGAAGTTCATGGTTCATGTATTGCTGAAGCCTGGCTTGGAGAATTTTGAGCATTACTTTGCTAGCGTGTGAGATGAGTGCAAGTGTGGGGTAGTCTGAGCATTCTTTGGCATTGCCTTTCTTTGGGATTGGAAAGAAAACTGATCTTTTCCAGTCCTGTGGCCACTGTTGAATTTTCCAAATTTGCTGGCATACTGAAGTGCAGCACTTTCCAAGCATCATCTTTCAGGATTTGGAATAGCTCAACTGGAATCCCATCACATCCAAGGTAAGAGAAAACCAAGTAAGACGGTAGGCACTGAGAGAGGGCATCAGAGGGCAAGTACAAAGAGAATAGCCTAAAAGATGAATACGACAAAATGTTGGCTGTTAGGAAGCGGGTTGCCTGGTAACTGACTTAGTTGATCTGAGAACTGAATGGAACCCTTAACATGATGGAGGGGGAGGCTGAGAAACAAGTTTATACCTGGGGACTCCCAAAGTTCTCAGGGAATGGTGAAACCGTCAAAGTGAAGGGTGAAGGCAAAGTTGAAAATTGGAGGTTTGAAGGCAGTTGTATTTGAGAAGCAATTAAATCTCCAAAGCCCTTCTTCTGTCCTGATATAGTTGCGAGGTTTTATTTTCAGGAGAAGTAAAACAGAGGGCCTAGGTTGTGTTGGTGGTGGAGGGTGGGTGGTGGTGGGGGCATGTTGTTAAATTGTCTAGTGCCCCATTACCAGAAAGGAAACTTAAACTTTATTCTCAACAGAATAACCAGACTTTGCCTAAGACAACAGAAGAACCAGACTGATCCACATTGTGGCAGTTAGAACCTTCTAGAGCTATGTCTCCAAATAAACTGATAAATAGCTGAAGTGATTGGCCATACTGAGAGGAATTTTATACAACTTAGGGAAAATTTGAGGGATAAATTGATAATTAGTATATAGATAACTAAGTAAAGGAACAATCCCCTTAACTCCAAGGAGAAACAATGTTGTGTGAGAAATGAAAACTAACCTTAGTGCGGTCTCAGCTATGGAAATAATTTATAAGTCAAAGTCATAGAAATACTGATTATTAATACAACCAAAATTATGCTGTAGATGTGTTAATTTGTTTTACATCTTGGAAGAAATTGGGTGCAAATGATCCAAATTCTTATATTTCATAGGGAGTTATGAGTAAACAACATCTAAAATGAAGAAAATATCTAGAAGTAGCAAAATAGGCCTATTATTTAGGCTTACAGAATT
Organism: Oreotragus oreotragus; assembly: GCA_006410675.1. NCBI lineage: Eukaryota > Metazoa > Chordata > Mammalia > Artiodactyla > Bovidae > Oreotragus > Oreotragus oreotragus. Next base: position 64,954 of record SJYX01006653.1, on the reverse strand, counting down.
TTTTTGTATGTCTATTTTTACAAAATCCAGCTACAATTGTTGAAAGTGCTTGTCTCTATGTACTATGAAATGTTGTGGGAAAAGAAGACTGTTGTTTCTTTGTAACGTGACTTAGAGAAACCTATGACCTTTTGAACTATATGAGAACAACCTCAGGAGATATCAAGACAATGTAAGCAGCTTCAGTAAATATAAAGAACAGAGATCTACTCTTAATGAGTCTCATTTAATTTGGAAATAAGGAATATTTCTTTAATAGTTTGACATGTCCCAAGATCCCTTCGGACTCCAAACAAGCCTGTGCATTCCCATGACACTGTCACCTCAAGGAGAGGTGCACCTTGAAAGGTTTAGCAGAGACCCTGCTACCCCCTGAACTGTTTCTCTACGGGTAACTCATAAAGCTGGTGGTTCTAAAACTTGTATCTTGGTCCTGCTGCTGTTTCGTACGACATAAGGGCGAGCTTAGCTTGTTATGATTCTCTAGTTTTCTTGGTCTCCTTTTGAAAGATCACCTGCTTTAAAACACTGAAATGCCTTAATATAAACACTGAAGAAGAAATCGGGAGCCCTAATGGGTGGTAAATATTTTGCGAGGTTGGGAAGGAATGTAGGAGTGTAAGTGGCTAGGTTTGCAGAAACCATCTTCCCATCATGAATTATATTTTACGTGAAACAATGTATGAGTTCTGTCTTTCAAGTGTACTCACTATAGAAATAGTGAGCTTCTAATGATCATGACAAGTTTTAGGCTTTGAATTGAAAGCATAATATAAATATCACTAGTGCTATTGACTGCAGAAAAGTGTCGTGATTAGTGCTAAATTGTAGCTTGATGATTTTTTCTTTACATTTTGAGGGATTTGTATGAATTTATTTTCCATTTCTTTGTCTAGCTGAATTGAAAATGAAGTGAACACAAACTCCTTGTTTTAAAATATAATATGCTATTGAAGTATCTATCTCTTGCTGGTCTGAGTTATTTTTCAAGAGCCCCAGGAGTTTACAGAAGGCACTATGATTGAGACATAAATGAAATTTTATGGAAACATTTTAAGTACATTTCTGACTGCATTTATTCTGAATTATTTACCATTAATTTCCCCTAGCCAATTTCAGTGTGACATGACCCACACATTCTCTGTGGCCTCTGCATTCTTTTGTAATAGGCAGTTTGGGGTTGATGTTGCTTTCAGATATTTAACTGTACCTCAGTCTCTTAATCTAGTGGCAATGATGAATATGTAATTAGAATAACCTTTCAGTTTGTTAAATCGAGAGGTTATCATGGTATCCTGAATTTAATATTTATATTCCATCTCCTCGATGGAGTATACAAACTGGAGCACCATGAAAGGTAGGACACAGAAGGTTAAAACAGAGTCTTACTGAAGAAAACAAGAGAGTAAATAACATCAGGCCCAAGAAATGAGCAGATTATAATACATGGGAGAAAGTATATTTCTAAAGTTTCTCAAAGTGAAGGCTCCAGAGGAAACAATGTATTTGATAATGTTATTTTTCTTGACAGCCCAATGGCCACACATAAATTGATGGAGATGAAATATTTCCCTAAGCAAAACTGGCTCTCCTGGCAGTTGGAACAGAAAGGAGCAGGCAGAAATTTATTGTGTATAAATGACATTAAGTCAACCTAGAGCCAATTTTTTGCATTATGTTTATAGGACTGAGGCAGAAATTCTGTTTACTAGAATGATTTTTATTTCTCCTCCCAATAAGAGGTAGAAAGGAGACTCTAGTAATGAAAGCACTTTGAGGTGGGGGGATGGAAAGAAAGGAATTTAAGTGAATGTGACCCGAGTGTGGTCACCATGAGAGAAATGACCAAGCTGTGGTGATAACAGATGACTAACCATGCAGGCAGGTCTGAGTATTGTTTCTTTGTGCTGAGCTACAGAAAGATATAAGCCTGAGTGTCAGTTAGAATATGAGGTCTGAAAATTGCACGTGTGTGTGTATGCATGTGTGCACATACACATTCATAAGAGGATAGAGAAGACAGAGGAGGACAGATTTATGAATATCATTGTTTAATTAGTCAAAGTTTCAAGTTCAGGAACTCCTGGCATTTTGATGTTCAGGGCCAGGACTTTCAGGCAGTGAGATGGGTTGTTAAATTGACTTTCCACACCTTGATCCTGGTTTTCTTCTATTAAACAGAGACTTCTTTTGAGCATTTTATTGTCTGAAATCCAGATGAGATAAAGAAGAGTGAGCAAAGTGAAGTGAGCAGACAGGAACAAATTTTTCTGGGAAGTGAGGAAAAGGGTAGGAGTGGAGCCAACAGTGAGAACATCTTGATTTTGAATCAGTGGGGTCCTCAAGTAGGCATTCTTCAGTCCCCCTGCCCTCCACGCAATGGGATTGAGTCAGGCACAGGGGAGCTGGCACAGGTGGCCTTTGAGGCTCTCAGCAATGAAGGTTAGGTGTGAGGGTCCAGGTGAGGAAACTTAGTGTTCACTGTCATAGTTACCAACAGATATTACCCCCCGGACCTTGTCTTTATGGCACCAACAGTGGGACTTTCCTCCAGTGCTTTAACTCACTGTGTGTTTATATATCTGTGTGCATTTTGGCTGAGTTGCCCCAGAATTTGCTTTTTAAGGGAGAGGATCTGCAGTACCTCTCATACCTCAAACAGTTATTCTTTCCCTTTCCTGTGCTTTCCTGACAGTCGTGGAGGTGTATGACGGTTAATTTTATGTGTCAGCATGACTCAGCTAAGGGATGCCCAGACAGCCAGTAAAACATCATTTCTACGTGAGCCTGTGAGGGTGTTTCCTGGAAGTTATTAGGATGTCAACTGGTAGAAGGAGCAAAGAAGATGCCCTCACCAGTGCAAGTGGCATCGTCCTGTCCACTGAGGACCTAAATATCGAGTTGGCCAAAAACATTCGTTTAGGTTTTCCCAGGAGAAAAACCTGAACAAGCTTTTATGGCCAACCCAATAGAACAAAAATATGGCAGAAGAGCAAATTTACCCTCTCTGCTTGAGTTGGGACATATATTCTCCTGCTTTTGGACGTTAGTGCTCCTGGTTGTCAGACCTTCAAGTTTGGACTGGAAATATGCTTCCAGCCTTCCTGGGACTCTGGCTTGCAGATAGCTGTCTAAGCTCTGTCCTCCATAATCACTGACTAAGCTCTGTCCTCCATAATCACTGAGCCAATTTCTCAGAGTAAATCTCCTTTCAGATATCTCTATGTATCCTCTTGGTTCTGTTTCTCTAAAGATCCCTAATACAAAGTCTTTTAAAAAACATTTCAGCTTGTGTGTGTGTGTGTGTTGGGGGGAAACAATTGTGTGTGTGTGTATCTGGGAAATGCCACAACACAAAATGTAAAATTAACTAAATGAACATTTCCAGGAACACAGTATTATTTTATCCCCCAAATAACATTCTGTCTTTATTATATGCTGGAGATAAATCAGTGACCAAGACAGGCAAGTCTTCTGCCCTCATGGAGGTTACATTCTTAAGAAATTTTTGAGTGTAATAAAGGCCAAGACTAGAGATGGGGATGAGAGGATGTTTATATAGAGAACAGCATTAATAGGTTTAGTACACACTAAGGGCCAGCTGACAGAGCTTGAATAATTACAACAAGGAGGAAAAGATGATTTCAGATAGGAGAGCTTTGTGAACAGAAGCACAAGTGCAGGGTATAATGAGGAGTGAGCTTATTTGTCTGGTGTCTGGGACTTGTATATAGGAATAGTGAGAGACAACATTTAAGAAGTAAATATTGATAGAACAGTGAAGTGACATGATAAAACTGGTGTTAGCACAGTTGATATGGAAATCAAATCAGGAAATAGGATGCTGAAAAAGACCGGACAGACTGGAGATGTTACCAGTGGGAATGCAAAGTTAGTGAAACATACAAAACATTTGAAAGGAAGACTCAATAGGCTTTGGACTAGTGTACATGAAGCCAGAAGCAGAGAGAGGAATCAAAGATCATTCTAGCAAGTCAGACCTCAGTTGTAAGATAATAAGGTGATACTAGTACACATGGAGAAGTCCAGAGGGAAGATAGTTTGGGAGGGTTATTGATGAGGTATAATTTAGTTACACACAGTTATGGAATTTGGAAATAGAAGAATTTAAGTTTATTTCAACTTCATTCTCCCACCTGCAGTTTTCCTTATCACCATTTTCACATATACAAAGAAGTTGAAAGACTACTACAATTAACACCTATATATCCCATACGTCTAGATCCTAGATCCAACAACTTCCATTTTGCCTTATTAGTTTTATATCCATCCATCTACCTACCTACCTATATTTTCGAGTGAACTGTTTGAAAATGACTTGAAAGAGCAATAAAAATTCATTCCTAAATACTTCAGCATGCATTTTCTAAGAACATAAACTTCAGTTTTGAAGGAAATTAAGACCTAGGGTGTTTCACTTAGTGGTAAAAGCTGTATCAGAGCGTCAGTTATCTGACAGTCAAATCTACTACTCTTTTCTCCTACTACGTAGCTTCCATGTTTAAATAAGGTGTTTATTGTTTGGAGTGTTTTGGAATATAGACTAGATTTAGGCATATGGGGTCGCATAGAGTCGGACACAACTGAAGTGACTTAGCAGCAGCAGCAGGCAAGTAAGAAACAATATTAGAGAGTATAGAAGAAATTGAGTAAAATTTTATAGATAGAAGAAGACTTTGAGAGCTTAAGGAGAAGATGAATGAAAAGAACAATGGAGCAGAGATTTATTTTCAGGGGAGAAATTTAATGGTTATATCCAGTGGTCCTTGGTGACATCTGACCATGTGGGTGATATGGCCTAGGGAACTGGGAAGGTAGGCCAAGACTATGTTCTGAGGTAGGCTTTATGGACTACCTCCTTTGTTTTTTTAATAATAACCACATTTCCCACTGAAGAAAGCAGTATTTTAGATTGATATGTATCTGTACCTAGTGGTGATATTATTTTAGTACAGTATGTGTTTATACATGTGTGTATTCTTTTTTAGATTATTTTCCATTCTAGGTCATTACAAAATATTAAATATAGTTCTCTGTGCTATCAGTAGGTCCTTCTTGGTTATCTGTTTTATATATAGTAGTGTGTATCTGTTAATCCCAAATTCCTAATTTATCCCTCTCGCCCTCTTTCTCCTTTGGTAATCATGCATTTGTTTTCTGTGTCTGTGAGTCTATTTCTGTTTTGCAAATAGGTTCATTCGTATAATTTTTTAAATTATACATGTAAGTGATACCATATGATATTTGGCTTTCTCTGACATATCTCACTTAGTATGATAATCTCTAGGTCTGTCCACATTGCTGCTAATGGCAGCATTTCTTTTTTATGGCTGGGTAATATTCCATTATATATATATATGTACCACGTCTTTATCCATTCATCTGTAGATGGACAGTTTGATTGCTTCCATGTCTTTCCTATTATAAACAGTGCTGCAGTGAACATTGGGGTGCATGTATCTTTTCAAAGTAGAGTTTTTGTCTTTTCCAGATACATGCCCAGGAGTGGGATTGCTAGGTCATATGATAATTCTATTTTTAGTTTTTTAAGGAACCTCCATACTGTTCTCCATAGTGGCTACACAAGTTAACATTCCCACTTAACAGTGTGTGAAGGATTCCTTTTCCACGCCCTTTCTAGGATTTATTTGTAGACGTTTTGATGATGAACATTTTGACTGCTCATTGTAGTTTTGATTTGCACTTCTCTAATAGTTAGTGATATTGAACATCTTTTCATGTGCCTGTTGGCCATATATATGTCTTCTTTGGAGAAATATCTACTATTTAGGTCTTCTGCCATTTTTTAATTGTATTTTTTTAACATTGATATTGAGCTATATAATTTGCATATTTTGGAAGTTAATCCCTTGTCAAGATTAATCATTGCAAATATTTTCTCCCTGTCCATAGGTTGTCTTTTTATTTTGTTTATGATTTCCTTTGCTGTACAAAAGCTTGTAAATTTGATTAGGTCCCATCTGTTTATTCTTGCATTTGTTTCCATCAACTCTCAGACAGGGACAAAAAAGTATTGCTGTGATTTATATTAAAGAGTGTTCCGCTTATCTTTACCTGTAGGAATTTTACAGTATTTGGTCTTACATTTAAGTTTTTAAGCCATTTTAAGTTTATTTTGTATATGGTGTTAGAAAATGTTCTAATTTCGGTCTTTTACATATGAATGTCTAGTTTTCTCTTTTCTCCATTATATATTCTTGCCTGCTTTGTCATAGATTAATTGACCATATTGATCTATGTGTCTGTATTTGTGCCAATATCATGCTGTTTTGATTACTGTAGCTTTGTAGTATAGTCTGAAGCCAGGGATTCCTCCAGCTCTGGTGTTCTTTCTTAAGATTGTTTTGGTTATTTGAGGTCTTTTGTGGTTCCATACAAATTTAAAAACAATTTATTATCTTTCTGTGAAAAATGCCATTGGCAATTTGATAGGGATTGCATTGAATCTATAAATTGCCTTCTGTAGTATAAGAGTAAACTTGTAACCTCTCAATGGGTTGTAGTTGTGCTTTTAAAGTCCTGATGAACTTGAGAGAACTATTGGGAGAATAAATTTTCCTGTGAGGAATAGTTGAAGCTCTTAGTTATTCTATTAATAATTAAGAGTCACAGGAGAACTTGACTTTTGGGGAATGGGCTTCCAGAGACTGATATATGATTTATATGCTTAAAATAGTAGAAAATATCCATAAAGTATTCAAAGTTGCAGGACGAGCTGCTTTAGTTGAAACATGTTAGTGTATTAGCCTTTGTAATTGGTTTCACATTTTTTCCTTGGTGTTCATTCTATACAGGCTAGGTGCCAACAGAGCTAAAATTTGAATCATATAGAGAGTACCCTGCAAAAGTTTACAGTCTAAGTTATGAGTGCCCCCCAAATTCATGTCCACTCTGAACCTCAGAATATGACCTCATTTGGAAATAGGTGTTTTTTGTTTTTTGTTTTTAACTGTGCTACATGGCTTGTGGAATCTCAGTTCCCCAACCAGGGATTAAACCTGAACAACTGCATGGAAAGCCCAGAATTCTAACCCCTAGGTCATCAGGGAACTCCTAGAAATAAGGTCTTTATAGATAAAATTATTTAGATTAAGGCTTACTGGATTGGGATGGGACCTCATTGAAGGTCACTGATATCTTTATTAGGAAAGAAGAGGGCACACAGATTCACAGAGAGATATAGGATAATGCCATGTGAAAACAGAAGCAGAGATTAGAATCCTGTGTCTACCAGCCAGGGAACATCAAGGATTGCTGATAATCACCAGAAGTTAGGAAGATGCATGGCACACTTTCTTCCTCAGAATTTCCAGAAGGAACCTCCCTGCCCACACCTCGATTTCAGACTTATAGCCTCCAGAGCTGTGAGCATACATTTCTGTAGCTTGAAACCACTCAGTTTGTGGTTACTTTTAATGGCAGCCTTACCTAAGAAACCAGTACAGATTCTAAATCAAAAGATTAATAACATTCAGACCTTTTTTTGTTGTTATTGTTAATTTTTTATTAAAAGTAGTGTGCAATAGAATTTGAATTACCGCACTAAGAAAGTACATGTGGTCTAAAGCCAAATGAAATTCTAATCCTGAGTAGATACTCACTCTGAAAATGATGCTTATAGAGATCGATTTCCCATTTTGATTTAGTTGTCAGGAAGAGTTACTGAACAAAAATGTGACATGTTTTTTAAATGAAGTGCTAATTAAAAAAAGAAGCAAAGTCTTTTTAAACAGGAACAAAAACTTTTTCCCAAGAATCATTTTCACTTATTATTTTAACTTTTTTGGTATAGTATATAAGATGTTTTTTTAGTGGGAATTTTCTACCATCTTATTATTTTGTCTTTTTCTGTCAAGGTCAAATCAGGTGTTGCCTTCTTATGAAGACTATAAATACCATATTTGGAGTATTGTAAAATGTATTTTTATAAAAATAGACTTGTAGAAATGATCATGTGGCAGGATAATAAATTAATTTAGGGGAAAAAACTGTATTTACAAATAAATAGTAGTCTCTTGGTCTATTTATTAAGCTCAGTTTCCTCATCTATATGAGAGCTGTGTCACTGTGACATTAGAGCTTCTTGTCACATTAAAATGAAAGCAGCATTGACATAGTTGATTGAGTCGTTAATGAAATAGAACTTAAGTTTTCACCTCACCTCAAATCTGCCTTCAATTTTACTTTTCACCTCTTGTTCAGAGAATTCTAGCACTTAGAATTCCCTGTGTGATTCTGACTTTGGAATGGTATTCCCAGTACCATCACAACTCACCTTTGATAAACCTTTCCTTTCTGGCGCCTTGTGTCTGCTCAACACTGTGGCAATCTCAGGTAGGCTTTTGGCTCAAGTCTGTTGGCTCTAGATTGAGGATTTAATCAAAGATGTCATTGAGTGCTGGCCTTAATTCAGAAATCCTGCCTGAGCCTTCAGATCTATGCTGCCTGTACATTTTGTCCCTATGTTCAAGAGGACTGACATTGTTTGGTTTTGTGCCAACCCTGATGTATAAGTGGGTCCCTTCCCTGCCTTCCACAATAAAGCTGATCACAACAAGCATAGCTTAATGATTGGAGGCTCATGAAGTCGCCTCATGTTGTACAGCACAAGCATTTACTTTGAAAAGAAACCATCACGCCTTAGCTCTGAATTTTCCAGCCCCTACCGCACGCCAAGATTTCTTTCTTTTTGCCCTTGGTGAGAACAGTCTTTCTGGGTACTTTACTATCTTATTGAGATTCACCCCTTGCCCTTATTCTTTGCCTCTTTTCCCTTGAATGTTCATATGCCTTTTCCTCTTTATCATGGAGAGAGTAGTAGTTCAGTCCAAGCTTTTACTTCTAAATGTGCTCATGGCCAACAAGCAAAGAACCTTCCAGATAAAAGACCTACTGCTCTTTATTTATGACAGATACTTTTTTTCCTTTCAAGTTATGATCCATAGGCTCTGATCACTGTCAAAAAACAACTCCCACCATAACAAATTCACTGAAAAAAACCACAGTGTATTAGCGTCTATGCAAAGTGTTTGTTCTACTTTGACAATATACAGTGTGGGTTTTAAAATGTAGAGTGTCCTGATACATTAATTTGAACTAACCATCATTTATACTGCCGGTCTACTAAAGGAGGATAAATTTAGTAGGATGTGACCCAAGGATATTCAAAATCAATTCATCTTTTCAAATTTATCCTGCTAATTACTCTGAAATTGGTCTTTGATAATCTAATAGACAAAAAATTCTAGATTACTGATTTCTTTTTCAACAATATAGCATTTTGGCTTTTGTAAGAATTTGATCTCTTTTTAAAAATTTTATTTTTAATTCAAGGATAATTGCTTTACAATATTGTATTTTTTCTGCCATACATCAACATGAATCAGCCATAGGTATATATCTATGTTCCCTCCCTCTTGAACCTCCCTTCTCCCTCCTATCCCATCCCACCCCTCTCGGTTGTCACAGAGCCCTGGTTTGAGTTCTTTTTTCCCTGAGTCATACAGCAAATTCCCACTGGTTGTCTGTTTTACATACGGTAGTGTATATATTTCCATGCTACTCTCTCCATTTGTCCTACCCTCTTCTCCCCACCCCACCCCCATGTCCATAAGTCTGTTCTCTATGGTTTCTGAATAGCAAATAGTACTATGGTCCTTCATGCAACAAGGCAGTATTTCTTGTTAAGATGGTCATTGACGGTTACCATCTGCAAATATATGTGCCTTAAAAGCATTGATTAATCTTAGTTATTGCCTTTTCCTGGGGTAGCGATTCAACTTAAAGGTTTGCTTTGTGAACTGAGATGAAATTTATTGATTTTATAGGTTGACCACACCACACTTACTGATATAAAGTGTCTGCTGTTTCTGTGTACATGGCTAACTTCTCTGCTTGGTGTAACCACGTGGCTTCACTCCAGAGCTGCCTATGTTATGCTCTAGAAGTGTTTCTTTTGCCCGCTGTGGATGATATGAACTCAGCCAGAGAACAGTAAAAGGGTTAGAAGGGAATTGTAAGGGATTACAATAATAATTCATTTTTCTCACTGGCTTACTGAGCTGAATGGACTTCATATTGCTAGAGTTTTAATAACAAGGTCTGATTATGGTCAAAGAGTTAAAGCAGGGAATCTTCTTATGCCATTTTATGCTGCCAGACTGTGGTATTATCTCTTAATTGAGTGTTTTTTGCCAACAATGGCCATCCCAAACATTCAATCCTTGAAGACAATTGGGCAGAAGTGCAGTTTGGCCAATTTTGAGTTTTTGTGGTCATGCCAGTTTGCTCTGATGTCCTGCCAGGCAACCCAAAGGCTCTGCACTACTCATTTTCCTAATCTGAGGTTTAACCTCCTTATCCAAATGCTGGTTTATGCAGAATACATCCAAGTGACCATGTCACCATTGTGAGTTGCTTGTAAAGTTCATTTTGCATAAGTTAAAACATCAGTTTTTGTTTTATTCCGTTCAAGGGAGCATATACCTGTTATACTGGGTAAAAAAAAATTAACACTTTTTTTTTGAGCACACAGGGCCCCTGAGCCCCTTTTATATCATGGAGAATTACGGGGTACTGTTGTGTTACTTTCACTTAATAATTAAAAATGGTATTCAAGAAAACAACATTCTAACCATGGGGGTGAAAAATGAATACAAGGGAAATAACCTCATATGAACAGGCAGATGATCCAATCAGCCTCTAAAACCAATGAGGTGGAACTGCCCCAACTGTGACAAAGGATCAAATGGACAACACACACTTTGCTGCAGTACATACTCCCCCTCTGACATATTAACAAGTGTAGACACACCTGCTCCAGTCCCCTCAGCGCTAGCTAAGTCACAATTCTGGGCTGCCTCCAGCCACAGGCACGCCATTCATATAATCTTTGTTTGTCATCCTGGCTCACTATAAAGGAAGGGGCACAGGCTTCAGAAGAGGAAAATTGGGGTTTGTATCCAGTTATTCGACTAGCTAGCTGTGGTGTTTGTGTTATGAGACACCTCTGGACCTCAGTTTCCTTACTTGTAGAAATATGGAGAATAATGCCTCTGTCCATGAAATAAAGAACACTGCCTCGCACACAATGGCCACACACAATTTTTTTAAACTTTTTATTTTGTACTGGTGTATAGCCAATTAATAAACAATGTTGTGATAGTTTCAGGTGGACAGAAAAGAGACTCAGCCATACATATACATGTATTCATTCTCCCCCAAGCTTCTCTCTCATCCAGGCTGCCACATAACATTGATCACAGTTCCCTGTGCTAGACAGTAGGTCCTTGTTGGTTATCCATTTAAAATATATCAGTGTGTACATGTGCATCCCAAACTCCCTAACTATCCTTTTCCCCCATCATTCCCCCCAGCAATTATAAGTTCATTCTCTAAGTCTGGGCCTTCCTCATTCTTTCCTCTTTGTCCTTTTCCATAAAATCTAAATTTTCACTGTAGGACATTGAGATAAGAGCTCATGCATTTCATCTGGATTGCCACCCTTTGGCTTCAGTGGTCACAGTGTGTACACTCCGCCCATGCTTCGTGCCCTCAGGAGGTCTTCAGTGGACTTAAGCTTCCCTTGGTTAAACCTGCCCCTTGTATGCTGCTCTTTCCACATCTCAGTTGCTCCTTTAGATGTACCCTTGTCATCGCCCCCTAGTCCTACATTCTCATGAACCCAGAACAGGCTTCAGGCACACTTAATAAGAATAGTAACAAACCTCATATGTTAGGGCAGCTTTTAATTTCTCAGATGACTGGGTAAAACGAAAAGATTATAAAGTCTACTTCTAAGGTATGCAGTGGGCTCATGACAGCCATGGCTGGATTGCAGAGGGAGGTGAGGCCTATTTACAGAATGAAAGAGTTAGGACCAGGAAGGAAAAATTTAAGAGGGGCCAATATTGGCATATTTCACTAATTGGAGGTTAGAGGGAGCATCTGACTTTGAAAACACCATAGGAGCTCTGATTGGTGTGTGTCTGGGGCAGGTATGTGGGACAGTGCAGCATAATAAAGTGAAGTTCAAATTGTGGCCTCCCTCATCACTTGCTGTTTAAGTTACAGAAATTGATACCCTTCAGTCTCCACATTTAAGAAATGTGTTGAAAAGAGAGCAAAATGTGCAAATAATCATTTTGGTTTGGGAGATGTTGAATGATTTAATGGTCATAGAATGACTAGCATAGTGCCTGGAACTTAGTAAGTGTTCAGTAAAGGTGAGGTGTTGCTGGTCTCCAAGATATTCGAGGACAAGAGCAGAACCATGGATTGAATCCAGTTGACATGGCCCTTTTTCTTGTTTTCAATATGGACTGAAACCTGCTACCTTCATCTGTGGATTGTAAGTGCTGGTTTAAGAGGATTAAATAATTTCCAACCAGATAATTTAGAGTGTCTTGATGTAACACCATCAAAACAGTGTTACATCACACAGGAGAAGTATGCCACATTCAGCTCATGTTCTCAACATGGAAATGGTTTAAAACTGTTAAAAAATGTCATATTGAAAGCATTAAAATTAGAAGAATAAGCTAAAAGCATATTCCTTCCATCTGCTAAGGAGATGCATTTTGCAGAAAAAATTAGTTAACTGTGCCTCACTATTTTTTGTGACTCAGGACTTTGTGAAATAAAGTGAAACCTTGTTAACATTCTGTTTAGGTGTGTGAACTTCATGTTGCTTATTTTTAGATTTCTAAATATTAGTGTTTTGTGGTACAGTTTCCTTGGGTGGGCTTCCCTGGTGGCTCAAACGGTAAAGAATCTACCTTCAATGTGGGTGATCAGGGTTCGATCCCTGGGTTGGGAAGATCCCCTGGAGAAGGGAAAGGCTACCCACTCCAGTATTCTTGCCTNAATATTAGTGTTTTGTGGTACAGTTTCCTTGGGTGGGCTTCCCTGGTGGCTCAAACGGTAAAGAATCTACCTTCAATGTGGGTGATCAGGGTTCGATCCCTGGGTTGGGAAGATCCCCTGGAGAAGGGAAAGGCTACCCACTCCAGTATTCTTGCCTGGAGAATTCCATGGACAGAGGAACCCGGAGGGCTACAGTCCATGGGGTGGCAAAAAGTAAGACAGGACTGAGCTACCTTCACTTCCTTTATCAATGTTACCTGGCTTCCTTGCAGACCAGACTAAGCAGTGCTTTGTAAAAAGGGAAAGATGCTATTTATAAGCTTGCTAATGACTGCTTATGACATTAGAGCTGGTTTGAATACAACACTGCTAAACTGTCTTAACTCTGCTCAGAAAAATCACTGTAGTTACCATCTTAAATCTTGTCATTTCCTTGATATTGTGAGGTATTTCTGTAAATTTTAGGGGAACACAGAGAGGTCAGCAAGAGGGGCTGTCCAAGTCCCCAGGGACTATGGTCACATCCTCAGGGTGGTGGGACTTAAGATATTACAAAGACAAATCCTTACTGTGAGAGGCTGGAACCTTTTAAACTTGCATTTGTGGATATTGAAGCAAACTTAGCACCAGACTTATCCAAAGCTCAAGAAAATCCTTGTTGTCCCCCGCCCCCAAACAGCCTAAGAACTTGGGGAAATTTTTAATTTTCTTTCTCTTTCTCTCCCTTCCTTCCTTCCATGTCTCTCTCTTCCTTCCTTTCCATTTGAAGTATAGATTTTCTGTAAAAACTTAGGCAAGAATCATTCTGTTCTGGCTTTTATTTTCTGAAGTATAAATACTTTTCATTAAGATCATTTAGAAAACAGGCATTAAGTCAGCTGTGACCCTCTTGCTCTTTTATTTGTGAATGTGGTTTGGTTTCCTGGTATCCAAAGAATCCTGAAGGAAACTTCTGGCAGCTGAATATACTTTTCAAAAATTTATTTTTTATTTATTTGACTGTGCCATGTCTTAGTTGTGGCATGCAAACTCTTAGTTGTGGCATGTGGGAATTTAGTTCCCTGACCAGGGATCGAACTGGGGCCCCTTGCATTGAGAGTGCAGAGTCTTAGCCACTGGACCACCAGGGAAGTCCCCCTAAATGTATTTTAAAGCACTCTGCTTTGGNCATGTCTTAGTTGTGGCATGCAAACTCTTAGTTGTGGCATGTGGGAATTTAGTTCCCTGACCAGGGATCGAACTGGGGCCCCTTGCATTGAGAGTGCAGAGTCTTAGCCACTGGACCACCAGGGAAGTCCCCCTAAATGTATTTTAAAGCACTCTGCTTTGGTCTGGAAGCTTCCCAAATTCTCTGCTATTATTTTATCCCAAGAATCCTTTTTTTTTTGGGAGGGGGGAGCCTGAAAAGATCTTGAGAGTGAGAACTTAAGAGTGATGTCTCATGGAAGAGATGGTAACAATTCATACTTGGCTCTACTGAACCCTCATAAGGCAGGAAGATGGGGGAGAGCACATCTTCAAAAGTAAGATGATCTCCCCAAATGTCTTTACCAACATCTATTGGTAAACTTCTGCAATAGAAAAGCCTTGACCATGGAAAGCAGGAGGATTATTTGTGGTGCCAGAGAAGATGAGCAGGGTTGATGCCAGGCTTTCAGGCACTGGGCCTAATAAGGAGAGACGCTGAATCTAGGTTAAGTAGCTGCTCATTCCATCGCCAGCAGAGTTGCCTTCTGTAGTTAAATGTGTGAACACTTGCTCTAAATCTTGGCGATCCCAAGGTGGTTCCAGTAGCAAAGTCTTCTATAATTAATTGCATGTGTATTGCCATTCACTTGGGAGGCAGGTGATTACTTGCCTGAGCCTTACTCTAAGACATTACAATATCAATAGCACTACTGATTTTAATTAAAACTTCCAAATGTATGCCTGTTGAAATATTCATTATAGCACCCTTGATTGTGAGTGAGAATTCAAAGTCCTCTATGCTTATTTTTTCCTATAATAATACTAAGTCCAATTAATAGGAGACAGACTTTGCAGAATATTTTTCTTTCTTTCTGGGTCAGTGAAAAATTTCCATCTGTGCATGCTTGGGTGTGTATATATGGAGGCGCACTTGGTATTTTTGATGTTATACAGACTGGACTTTTCCTTTGAACTCTAAAAAGTATTTGTCCATTGTCAAAGCTGGTAGACAAAATAAAATGAGACGCATGGGAGAAAAGAGGTAAAAAGGCAGAATGAATAAGCCTTTCATTGCCAGTTAATTGTATTATAATCTTGGCTTAGTCCAGTAGTTCTGTACTCTGTGTAAAATATATTGATCTTTAGTATAAAACCTCACCTGGATTTGCTTAACTAAGATATTAATATTTAGAGGAACGACATCCTCAGCGGTTCAGTGGTTAACACTCTGCCTTCCAGTGCAGGGGCATGAGTTCTATTCCTGGAACAGGGGGAGACTAATATCCCACATTGTTGTTCAGTTGCTCAGTTGTGTCTGACTCTTTGCAACCCCATGGACGATAGCATGCCAGGCTTCCCTGTCCTTTACCATCTCCCAGAGCTTGCTCTAACTTGTGCCCATTGAGTCAGTGATGCCATCCAACCATCTTGTCCTCTGTTGTCCCCTTCTCCTGCCTCAATCTTTCCCAGCAACAGGGTCTTTTCCAATGAGTCAGTTCTTCACATCAGGTGGCCAAAGTATTGGAGCTTCAGCTTCAGCATCAATCCTTCCAGTGAATATTCAGGACTGATTTCCTTTAGGATTGACTGGTTTAATCTCCTTGCAGTCCAAGGGACTCTCAAGAGTCTTCTCCAACACCACAGCTCAAAAGCATCAATTCTTTGGCGCTCAGCTTTCTTTATGGTCCAACTCTCACATTTGTACATGACTGTTAGAAAAACCATCAGTTCAGTTCAGTCATTCAGTTGTGTCCAGCTCTTTGTGGC
Organism: Oreotragus oreotragus; assembly: GCA_006410675.1. Taxonomy (NCBI): domain Eukaryota; kingdom Metazoa; phylum Chordata; class Mammalia; order Artiodactyla; family Bovidae; genus Oreotragus; species Oreotragus oreotragus. The sequence goes on along the minus strand of SJYX01006653.1, from coordinate 49,093 downwards.
CCCATGTACTGCAGCACGCCAGGCTTCTCTGTCCATCACCAACTTTTGGAGCTTCCTCAAGCTCATGTCCATCAAGTCAGTGATGCCATCCAACCATCTCATCCTCTGTCGTCCCCTTCTCCTCCTGCCTTCAATCTTCCCCACCATCAGTGTCTTTTCCAATGAGTCACTTCTTTGCATCAGGTCGCCAAAGTATTGGAGCTTCAGCATCAGTCCCTCCAGTGAATATTCAGGACTGATTTCCTTTAGGATGGACTGGCTGGATCTTTTTACAGTCCAAGGGACTCTCAAGAGTCTTCTCCAACACCACAGTTCAAAAGCATCAGTTCTTCGGTGCCCAGCTTTCTTTATAGTCCAACTCTCACATCCATACATGACTATTGGAAAAAACATAGCTTTGACTAGATGGACCTTTGTTGGCAAAGTAATGTCTTTGCTTTTTAATATGCTGTCTAGGTTGGTCATAGTTTTTCTTCCAAGAGTCTTTTATGGTAAGTGTCTTTTTATGGAAAACCATAGATTTGACTATACAGAGCTTTGTCAGCAAAGTAATGTCTCTGTTTTTTAATACACTATCTAAATTTGTCATTGCCTTTCTTCCACGGAGCAAGCGTCTTTTAATTTCATGGCTACAGTCACCATCTGCAGTGATTTTAGAGCCCAAGAAAATAAAGTCTCTCACTGTTTCCACTGTTTCCCCATCTATTTGCCATGAAGTGATGGGACTGGATGCCATGATCTTAGTTTTTTGAATGTTGAGTTGTAAGCCAGCTTTTCCACTCTTCTCTTTCACCTTCATCAAGAGGCTCTTTAGTTCCTCTTCGCTTTTTTCCATAAGATGTTGTCATTTGCATATCTGAGGTTGTTGGTATTTCTCCAGACAATCCTGATTCCAGCTGTGCTTCACCCAGCCCAGCATTTCACATGATGTACTCTGCATATAAGTTAAATTAGCAGGATGACAATATATAGACATACTCCTTTCCCAATTTGGAAATAGTTGATTGTTCCAAGTCTGATTTTAACTATTGCTTCTTGACCCATATACAGATTTCTTAGGAGGAAGGTAAGGTGGTCTGGTATTGTCATCTTTTTAAGATGCCTCAGGGTATGGCCAAAGAAAAAGGCATATTTAAAGGAAATAGAAAGGCAACTAGCATGGCACAAGAAGAGTGGGAAAGCTATGTGGAATGGAAAAACTGTTGATGAGACTGTTTTGGGTTGGGGACATTTTAAGGCCGTTGGTGGTTTATGGACCAAATGTACTGAGTACTAACTACAAGGGACGGTAGGGACAATCCAGGCTGGCCCCTTCATTGGACAGATTGCATTCCTAACCGTCCTCTATGGTAAGTACTATTTGACACACTGGAAGTGAGGAAACCTTCAATAAGGTACACTATCTGATTCAATTAGCAGTATTTTTTTAAATCTACATTTTCTAGATTTTCCAGACAAAGTGTGTGTGTGTGTATATATGTCTGTGTATGCACACACACATGCATGCATGTGTGCATATGTGTAGCTTGTCTGCAGTGTTTATGGCCCTCTATTATTTACTGACATGAGAAATAAGGTACTGAAACTTGGGCAGAAGCTGGTCATTCAATTATTGCTACTATTTTTGGAGAATGTTGATTGCATTGTGGTTTTCTTCCCCTGAAGCCTTTAATAGAGGGTTTTATCTTTATGGCTGTGAAGACACTGGTAACTCCATTAGGAACATTCCTAGTGAGACTGAATCATACTCAGAATATCACTTCTTTGCTGGGGAAAAACAGTGAAAATTATTGGAATTAAAACAAGATGCTTTCGAAAAACAAAAATATGTGGTTTTATTCGAATGCATATTCAAGGCTTAAGCAGCAACAACTGAAACAGATAGGCTGCAGTATCATTGCAGATTTCTTTATGGGAGAGAAAATCTGGTCTTGATTACTTCAAGTCTATGCAGACTCTGGAGAGTGGTTTCAATTAAAACTTTCCCCCTAGCTTTAGACAAATCTTTTTCTTCTTTATTAAAGTTGGTTTGGGGATGAAACTCTTGAAACCAGAAGGAATCATATCATTAAGAGTTTAGATTCAGTGTGTGGAAAGCAAGGTAAAAAAAATCCTAATTTCCTTTGTAGGTTTCAAGTGAAAGCAATACTTTAGTTATAGTGGTATTTTTAGATAAGATAAACAAATTCTCAGAGCAATGGGACTGAGTTAGAACATCAGAATAGGAGCTCTGACCCTATCTGTAATTTGTTTAATGACTTTGGAGTGAATATCATTCATCTTTTGACTTCAGTCTCTTAACTCAATTGGTGACCTTCTTCTCTCTCTGCTTTTCTTCTCCCATCTCCTGTGCCAAAATTTCTTTCACAAAAATGACTTGTTTTCAGCATGGCACTAGGCAGGGAGAAATCCCTTGATCCTCTACTTTGCCCTTAACTTGAACCAAATTTAACTCCCTGTGTTGAAAAATTGCTATTCATCTAGCTGTTTCCCAGTAGATACATTCAACACTGTCTTCAGACAGATTGGAATTTTCACTTCTTTTTGGAAGACTTCAAAGGAGGTGATAATTTACTCTTCCTTTTAAACTCATCCCAATATTCAACAAACTTTCAGTTTTTGTTCTTTTTGTTTTTGAGTTTAATATTTATTTATACTTTAAAGTATGACTTATATACAAAGAGGCGTACAGATCTTAAGTGCATAATTCGCTGAGTTTTGACAAATGCATGCAACTGTGTAATTTATACTCCTAACCAGGATATAGAAATTTCCACCCCCCACCCTGAAATGTTGTTCATCAGTCTTTTCAGTTAATGTTCCCTCCACAAAGCAACAAGGTTTCCAATTTTTTTTCACCATCGGTTGCTTACTCCTATTTAGAATTTCATATAAAAGGATTATACAGTATGATCTTTTTAGTCCAGCTCTTTTGCTCAGTATCCATGAGATTCATTCATGATATTGACTAAATCAAAGGTTTGTTTCTTTTATCACTGAATCATATACAGCTGTATGAAAGTGAAGTAGCTCAGTCGTGTCAGGCTCTTTGTGACCCTGTGGACTGTAGCCTACCAGGCTCTTCCCTCCATGGGATTCTCCAGGCAACAATACTGTAGTAGGTTGCCATTTCCTTCTCCAGGGAATCTTCCCAGCTCAGGGATCGAACCCGGGTCTCCTGCATTGCAGGGAGACACTTTAACCTCTAAGCCACCAGGGATTCCCTATACTGCTGTATAGGTAGATCACAATTTTTAATCCATTTCCTATTGATATTTGGATTGTTTTCCAGTTTGGGGCTATTCCATATAAAGCTGCTATGAACATTCTTATACAAACTTTAAGTTTACTTCCTTTTCTTTTTTCTTTTGCTTTTGGTTCATGTTGAAAGACAATTCCTAAAACAGCTTTCAAAGATCCCCACTTTCTGGTTTTCCTACTCTTGAGTGTCACCTGCATTGATTAACTCAGTCTTAATGAGTAGAATACAGTAGAAGAGATGAGATGCTACTTTTGAGATGGGGTTCTATCTCTCACTCTCCCTTGGCCTGCCAATTCGGGGAAGCCAGCTTTCATGTCATGAGATGGCCCCAGGGAAAGGCCCATGTGAGTCATTTTGGGAGATGAACTGCTCAGGCCTTGCCAATAGCCACGTGAATGAGCTCTGAAGCTGATTCTTTCTGAGTTGAGCCTTGAAATGACTGCAGCCCTGGCTGACACCTTGACTACAATATCATAGGATGCTCCGAGCTTGAACCACCCAGCTAAGATGCTCCTAAATTCCTGACACCAAGAAAATGTGAGATAATAAATGTTTGCTGTTTCCAGTAATTGTTTTCGGGTGATTGCTTGCACAGCAGTAGATAGCTAGTACAGTCCACCTGAGTGCCCATGGTGTGCTTTTATTTATGCTTTCAGTTTTATTGAGATATAATTGGCACACAGTTCTGTATAAGTTTAAGGTATACCACAAAATGATTTGTCATACATATATTGTGAAGTGATTACCACAATAAGTGTATCTCAAGCCATATTTATACACTGAATATTATTTTCTTGTCTGTAATAAAAAAGGATGTGGTATAGAAAAGAGGGTGATTTTCAAAAGTGCATGCTAATTAGTTTCATATTAAAGTTAGAATTGAAAATGTTTGAATTCCTTTCTTCTTTAAATTCCCCTTTGAAGACATTTCAGTGAATTAAATTTTTATGTATAGAATGCAAAGTGAAGTGAAAGTTGCTCAGTTGTGTCCAACTCTTTGCGACCCCATGGACTATACTGTCCATGGGATTCTCTAGGCCAGAATACTGGAGTGGGTAGCCTTTCCCTTCTCCAGGGGACCTTCCCAACCCAGGGATCGAACCCACGTCTCCTACATTGCAGGTGAATTCTTTACCAGATGGGCCACAAGGGAAACCCAAGCATACTGGAGTGGGTAGCCTATCCCTTCTCCAGTGGATCTTCCCAACCCAGTAATTAAACCTGAGTCTCCTGCATTGCAGATGGATTCTTTACCAACTGAGCTATCAGGGAAGCCCGTATAGAATACAAGTAAACTTCAACTTTCAAATATTTGACTTTTTAACCATCTAAATTTTAGGCATTAGATATTGACCACCTCTCTGTGTTTCAATAATTATTAATAAATTCATACTTTTATACATGAATTGATAAACATTTCAAGCTATTGAACAGTGACTTGGCTTACTAGGCAGCAGTTTGCATCACACCATCTTCTTTATTTTAAGCAGTTATTTCAATATATTCTTCATTGCAGTTTTGCTACTAGTATTTTTAAATGGAAGTAAGTTTGAAAAAAAATGCTATTAACATCGGCAAGATGCTTTGATCTCATAAACATAGTTTAGACAACAGCAGAATTGTGCTGAAAATGGTGATTCTTTTGCCTTAACAGCATGCTCATGGATTTATGCCAGTAGACCATCTAAAGAAAAAGAATACAACTAAAGAAGATAAACAAAATGTGAGAAGACTCTGTTCAAGAGACAAAATGTAATTAGTGCTTTTATAATCCTTTTTTTTAGTTTTCTGAAAACAGAACATTCCTTAAAAACAGGTTGTAAAATCCAATTGACATGTTCCAGTTCTCATTTTACTTGACCTTGTATGTTAACTGTTTCTCAAAACCATCTCTTCTCTCAGCTTCTATTCTTCACATCTCCTCAGTCACTTCTCTTTCTCTTTTGGTTCATCATCTTCTTTCATGCTTTTAAATGTTAGAGTTATTTAATGCTTAAATCTCAGTCATTTCTACCTCTAACTCTATACTCTCCCTTGATGATCTATTGTAAGCTTGTGGCTTCAAGTTTATCCTCAATACAGATAACTTACAAATCTTAACTGTAGCCTAGAACCCCCCTCTGAAATACAAAGCTTTATGTTGTCCAACTGAATACTTAACATGTGTTTGTTGATGACCCAAAGACACTAAAAACACCTAATGTCCAACCAAACCCAAATTCCATTCTTTCTTTCAAATCTGTTTTTCTTTCCTAGCTCCTTAACTTCAGTTGTGCAAGCCAGAAATCCAGAGTTGTACTTTATATCTCCCTGTATCAACTCCATAGCCAGTCCTTCACCAAGTCTTACTGTCCTTCCCCAGTGTCTTCTGAATCTATCCACTGTTTTCCTCCCAGACAGCAATTTGTTTCTCTCCAATTTGTTCTTCACATTGAAACAATGTATTTTCCCCTCAGTAGCAAATGGGATCTGTCATCTCTCTATCTCTCTGGCCAAAACTCTTTAATAATTTTTTAACTCTTTTTGGATAAAGTCAGGAGATTTTGTTATTTGCTTTTTTAAAAACTTTGCCTGCAAGCCCTGTGTTGCATATTTTCTCCATTCCTTCCCAGTCTCCCTTTTCACCTGTTTCTTCCATAATCTCAGCAATCTAGTCTCATGGCACTTTTTTTCTGTCCAAGGATTTTGCATATGATATTCTCTCTGACTGGGACATTCCTTTTTTTTCTTCTTTCCAGAGTTAACTCCTTTCCATCTCAGCTTTGTTCACTCTCTCAGGGAAGTCTTCTGTTTCTTTTCAAACTTCTCTCTCCTTGAACTTGCACCCAGTGTTTCTCTGCGTTGCTAGATCTTGCTTCTTGTCAGATGCCATCACCCTCTCTTCTTTTCATATATGGAGAATTTGAGGTCAGCTACCTGATAATATCTCCAAGCTTATATACCTCCAGCCATTTTTAATACAGTTGTCAGGCATGCCAAAGGCTGAAGTGCTGGGGATGAAATGTGACTGTGTATGTCACTCAGTCGTGTCCGACTCTTTGCAGCCCTATGCACTGTAGCCCGCCAGGCTCCTCTGCCCATGGGATTTTCCAGGCAAGAATACTGGAGTGGGTTGCCATTTCCTTTTCCAGGAGATCTTTCCAACTCAGGGATTAAACCCAGGTCTCCCAGATTGCAGGCAGCTTCTTTACTGCCTGAGCCACCAAGGAAGCCCCGAAATGCCATTAGTTCTTAGAAAAAGTTCTTAGCAAAATTAAAGATCCCAGAACTACACAATACACCCTCATTAAAAAATAAGGTGTCATTGGAAAAATATTATTACCATTTCCAGGAGATCTTTCCAACTCAGGGATTAAACCCAGGTCTCCCAGATTGCAGGCAGCTTCTTTACTGCCTGAGCCACCAAGGAAGCCCCGAAATGCCATTAGTTCTTAGAAAAAGTTCTTAGCAAAATTAAAGATCCCAGAACTACACAATACACCCTCATTAAAAAATAAGGTGTCATTGGAAAAATATTATTACCAAGTTCAAGCTCGGTCTGCTCATTGCAGTTGGCAAATAATCAGGAGATGAGGTGTTGAGGCAAGGAATAGTTATTTCATTCAGAAAGCTAAGTGTCCAAGAAGATGGTGTACCAGAGTCCTAGAGTACCATCTAATTGGGATTTGTATGCTAGTTTCTTTCATAGAGCAGAGAGGGGAGGAGGTGAGGAAGTAAAGAAAAAAGGCCATAAGTCTTACAAAATGTCTCCTGGGTTGGTCAGCTTTGGAGAGGGGATGTGTTCATTTCTTCTTTCTTGCAGCCATTCACAAATGACCAGGGTCAGAATATCTCCCTGTGAGCTGAACAAAGGCACTTTTGTTGCTGTTCAGTCACCAAGTCATGTCTGACTCTTCGGGATCCCATGGACTGCAGCATGCCAGGCTTCCCTGTCCCTCACCATCTCCTGGAGTTTGCCAAAGTTCATGTCTATTGAATCAGTGATGCCATCCAACTAAAGGCACTTTACCATTTAGGCAGAGAGACAGAGTTCACCGAGGCAGGCCATTGTGTATGATTATAGCTCGAGACAGAACCAAAGCAAAGGTTAAAGTGAAAGAAACAGAGCAACACGGAATTATCTTTTGTTCTTTTTTGCTACAAGTTGGGTTAATCGTGAATAATTAAATGTATGCGAAACACCTCTTTGTGAAAGGTGGATGATATAGTTCAGTTCAGTCCTAATGATAAAGATCTTGTTAAGAGGAAGAGATGAGCATAGAGAGGATAGTCTCTGGGGATGAGGTTCCTGAAAATGAGGGAGGGAGGGATTGATGTATCAGATGAAGGTGGCATGGCTGACATTCTCTTTTGAAGCAGGAGGAAGGGGTAGAGGTGTACATTTATGGTAGGTTGCTCCATTCAGGTTTGTTGATAACCTCAGCATTTTATGTGAATGATTAAGCATGGCTATCTTTTAGAACTGGAAGAGCAGTGAGGATCAGAGATTTGAAGAGGAGAGGGTTGAAAAGCCTAAACTTGGAGTGGGAATTAAGCTGAGAAACGTGAGAGGATTTCTGGTAACTGTGGAGGTTTCAACTCAAGTTATGGTACAGTGTGCTCCATTGTGTGACCTTCTCCAGCAGCACCCAGCTGACCTGGTGCAGGCTTAGAGACAGCAAATGTTCAGTTTCATCCAGATTGGGGGTTTACTTAAATTGATATGAAGAAAGACAGATGGGTGATTAACTATGGAGTATTTACCTGTTTTTTCTTTTGAAATGCTAATTGTGATCCTCTTGTCCACTGAAGGAGGAAAATGGAAAAAATCAGAAAGGCTGATGATTGGGAGAAAGCCATAAGGGCAGTGGCTTTGTATTCCAAATGAAAAAATATAATGAATAAAATTTATTTCATTTCTCATCAGTATTTGGAGCTATTTCTGACTGTTTATCTGAAACTTTAAAAATTGTTTGTTGTGAATCTCTTGTCAACATACTATAATTTAATTTCCCATCTGTGAAGAATGTTACAGGAAGTGATAAACTAATTCAATAATATTTCATCCAAGGACAGAGAAGCCTAACATGCTGCAGTCCATGGGGTTGCAAAGAGTGGGACATGACTTAGCTATTGAATAACAATAACAACAGGTTGTAATTACAGTGCCTTGATTGGCTGATTCCAAGCCTGTATTTGCCCGGATTGGCTGACTGCTACTTTAGGGGTTAGAGCTGAATAGATATTAAATTAAGACTTTTAGCCATAGCCTGGGTAAATGTAGCTGGCCTCCAACTTCAGATGTATTTCCAGTGTGGAGTATCCTCAACCTAAATTATAATCAGTCCACATTTCTTTTGCTAGTGTTGTTTGGGCTCCGTATGAAGTCCTTTCAAGTTTCTTCTCTGTTAACTTCCTAGCTTAAATCTACATGTGTGGAATCTACCACCTAAGGCTCCATTAAAAGCTTTTATGTGACTAGTCCTCTTCCCAGACCTGGTTTGCTCCCTCCTGACTTCCTTTTGGGGACTTTAGCCTTATGATTAAGTCCCTCCTCTCCTACGCGTATTTTCTTTCAGGTCTTCCAATTCGCTATTCTAGTTTTCTTTTCAACCCAATTAGAAAGTGCTAAAATTCCAAACGAGAGAACTGTTTAAATAAAATATACAACATTCATAGGATTTAATAATGTGTTTTAGAGTACTTAACCAGTGTTTATGATATGCCAAAAGAAAAATCAGATGATAAAATAATGTGTATAATATTGTCTCCATTTTATAAAAATATTATGAATACATGTGTTTTCTTAAAAGCACAAGCATAGTTACCAAATATAATTAGTGGGTAATAAGTGTTTTTAGCAAATATTAATGCCTTTTAGCAAATATTCTGGCTTTCTGGGTAGATGGTAGGATTGTACATGGCTTTTTCTTTTGACGTTGTGACCACGTGACTTGCTTTGGCCTATGAAATGGGAGTGGAATATATGTGTCACTTCCAAATGGTACTTTAAGAGCTATCTCAAGACTTGTGTTTCCCTCCAGTTGCTACTCTAGTTGCAACTGAGTAGAAGCACTTGCCCAAATGTTGCTTCCATTCGCCTAGTTTCTGAGTGACTGATAAGTGTGGTGCAAACTCTGTAATGGTCAACTAGAGACTTGAGAGGTTTTTTGTTACCTCAGCATCATCTACCCCATCCTGAATGACTCGATATTCCTTTTATAATTTCCAAAAAGCACAGATAAGCACAAAAGAAGAAAGGAAGAATCCTTCATGATGCTGCACTGTATATATATCGTCCATTTTCGGGGTAGTTGTGTTTTTGCATAAACTATGCCAATTTGCCTGTTTTAAAAAAAATACTGCAAGTAACTGTGATAACTGTAAGTGATCACAAAAATGAACTGTCTTGTGAAGAACCACATTCCTCTTTTTCTGCCACATGAATCCCTTATCAATATTGACACATCATCAGAAATACTTCGACTCAGGGTTGACTCCAAGCAGATGGAAAAGTAAGTGATCTGAGGCACCCGAAGCCTCTCCTTCCTGTTACCTTCATCTCCCTCTTCTTTGACTTCCATTTTGCTTCTCTACTTATGGCTATTCCTGAAAAAGCTATTGGGTTCCTGTTAGCAGGAGATAAGTACATTTAATGCACTGAGACCTTAATAAGCCTTCTTACCTGTCTTAATTATGTCCTTAATTATTTCTATTTCACTTTGAATAATATTGAACTCCTAAAGTACTTCATGATTAAATGAAAGGTTAAAAAAGATGCTTGTGTAGTTCTTGTGTGCACATACAGTCCATTAATAGATTAAATGATAACATGTGTGAGGCTTTGAACCAATCATTTGTGAATATTAACTTAGCTCCACTGAACAGTGAACTCTAGAAGATTAGTAGAAATTTCTTTGGAGACACATATAGAAGACAAAGAGTTTACAGAAACCATTCTATATTATAAACGATTACTGTGAAAGAACAGTGAAAGGATTTTAGTGTTTATTGCATCAATATTTTCTTTTATTTTGCTTTCCTCTAACTCTCTCACCAACCTATTTCTATTCACACATTATGATACATAGGCTTATGTACCCAGTACCCTAAGACTAATGTCAGTTGTAAAAGTATTGCATGGCATTTTACAAAAATTGCAAAACACATATTATGCAAATCCTCCTCAGCATCTTGAACATTAAAAGAATGAAGAATAGTATCTTTCTTTATAAATTCATTTTCTACTGTCAGAGCCAAGACTCATATGACCTTGCAGCTCACAATTAGGATTGCAAAAGAACTCACTTTGACAGGCAGCCAACTCCATAAGAGAAATAAAAGAGCAATTCTAAAAGTCAAAAATGGGCTGTTAGACTGAGGCAGGCCATGAGGAGATGGCTCTTGTTTTGCAAGCAAAACTCATCATTACAGAATGACACCTTTCAGGACTGAAAATTTCAATCCTAGAAAAAATAATAAGGTGAAGTTGCCAAACAAAGATGGAGCTTTCATGCAAATGTCTTTGGTAATTAAAGGGAGGGTGCTAAATGTGCAATATTCCTTCTAAGCAGAATTGTTTCTAAATTCAGGGGTATGTTCACACTGCAGTCTATGAGGCAACAGCTGTTCTTAAGAGGACGCTGTCAATGTTGATAAGTTACTTTTAAAACGAAATCTGTTTGCTGAGCTCATGTTGTTTGGGAAACTATAAAGAACAAAATCTTTAATGCATTTTTTTTTCTTTGAAAAAAGGGAAAAATCCTATCAATTGCAAGCAAAAGCAGTTTTTGCAAAGCCCACAACCTAGAGATCCTAGGGTAGAATCATTTCAATGAGGGAAGGAGGAAATTACAAAGCAGATTGAAACTCTGCGTCCTTAATCTGTGGGTAACAGTGTAAACTCTGCAAATGCACTAATTGCATTGTTTTAGTTTTTTGTTGGGGTGACTTAGTGCAGGACTGAAAGATGTTTTGAATAGCTGCCCTTGTGTTTGTTTCCCAGGACACACGATTTATTGTGAGTCTACTTGTTGAGAGTGATATTCTGGCCAAAACACTCTTGAACATTATTCTTGATTTCATATGGTAGTTTGGGCATTGTTTAACTACCCGGGTAGAACAAAGCATGTCATCTAGTGTCTGATGGGAAAAAAAGAGGGACTTCCCTGGCACTTCAGTAGTTAAGACTTTTGTGTTTGTTTCCCAGGACACACGATTTATTGTGAGTCTACTTGTTGAGAGTGATATTCTGGCCAAAACACTCTTGAACATTATTCTTGATTTCATATGGTAGTTTGGGCATTGTTTAACTACCCGGGTAGAACAAAGCATGTCATCTAGTGTCTGATGGGAAAAAAAGAGGCACTTCCCTGGCACTTCAGTAGTTAAGATTCTGTGCTTCTACTGTAGGAGATGCAAGTTCTATCCCTGGTTGCAGAACTAAGATTGCACATGCTGTGCTATCAAAACAAATAAAAATCAAAGACCAAACAAACAAAAATTCCACATGACCAAGGAACCTTCGTAAGAGCTCTGGCCTTAGGGAAAATATGTAAGAAGTGATTTTCTCTCTTGACTATGGTATGCTTCTTCATCCTACTCAATTCTACATTTGTTTAACCTTATTCAAGGGCCCAAATCAGGCCAAAGACAGACCCAGTCAATTACATTGTTTTCTTGTAATTTTTGTCCTTTTTAGACACTTACCAGTTTCTTGTCTCATCAGCATGGGGGCCTTTGCTGGGTATAGAATCAGAGTGCTAGAGAATATATATATATATATATATTTTTTTTTTTTTAATATAACTTTGTTTATTTTAATTGGAGGCTAATTACTTTACAATATTGTATTGGTTTTGCCATACATCAACATGAATCAGTTCTAATGAGGTAGAGAGTATATTTTTAATTTGTCCAGCTTCTATTAAATACACATTTCTGTCTCTTATTTTTGACTGATGACCTAAGCTCTGCTCAGACATTACATTTGGGGACAGTTTTAATTGTTAGAAAATAAATTTTCTCCCCTATTAACAAAAAATAGTTTTACCTGTAAATTTTTACCATTTGAGCTACCCAAGAAGCCCCCAGAGTGAAAGTCACTCAGTCATTCTGACTCTTTGTGACCCCCAAGGAATTCTCCAGGCCAGAATACTGGAGTGGGTAGCCTTTCCCTTCTCCAGGGGATCTTCCCAACCCAGAGATCGAACCCAGGTTCTCCAAAATTGCAGGTGGATTCTTTACCAGCTGAGCCATTACCTAATAGTTACAGTTTTACACTCTGCACTAACAGAATAATCCCACTTGGTTGCATAATAAAGGACTGTGAACTCAAACCTTAACACCTTAACACAGCAAGCATATCAAGAACTCAACTCGTGTTGGAGGCATCGGCCAAGATGGTGAATCAGAAACATAAAAAAGAGGGACTGCCCTGGCGGTCTAGTAGTTAAGACTCTGTGCTTCTACTGTAGGAGGCGCAAGTTCTGTCCCTGGTTGGAGAACTAAGACTGCACGTGCTGTGCTGTCAAGAAATAAAAATAAAAATCAAAGACCAAACAAACAATCAAAACCTCCATATGACCAAGGAACCTTCATAACAGCTCTGAAAGTAGACCTTTGGTTCTCTTCCATATAAGAAAGAAATAAAATTTATATTTTGAAAAACAATAGTAGCAACAACAACAACAAAAACACAAAAGAACTCAACTCAAAATTTGCACTGGAGAGTTAGAGTCTTTTTTCAGAAGAAATGATTTAGGATGTTCAGCTTGAAGATAGTAAGGACTGAGCAAAACGTGATCAATTTTGTGTCACATGTTGGAATGACTATTAGGTAGAAAAGTAATTCAGCTTTTTGAATATGGCCCCAAAAGGCAGAATTGGAACCAATAGCTGGAAACCAGTGGCATGCAGAGTCTAGATTAACCAAATGACAAACATGATCTCATTAGGAGAGCATCTCAGATTGAATAGATGGATTTGATGACTTCTACAGTGTCAGACTTTATTTTGGGGGGCTCCAAAATCACTGCAGATGGTGATTGTAGCCATGAAATTAAAAGACGCTTACTCCTTGGAAGAAAAGTTATGACCAACCTAGATAGCATATTGAAAAGCAGAGACATTACTTCGCTAACAAAGGTCCGTCTAGTCAAGGCTATGGTTTTTCCAGTGGTCATGTATGGATGTGAGAGTTGGACTGTGAAGAAAGCCGAGTGCTGAAGAATTGATGCTTTTGAACTGTGGTGTTGGAGAAGACTCTTGAGAGTCCCTTGGACTGCAAGGAGATCCAATCAGTCCATTCTGAAGGAGATCAGCCCTGGAATTTCTTTGGAAGGAATGATGCTAAAACTGAAACTCCAGTACTTTGGCCAC